>JAOXYM010000001.1:34591050-34603362 GCA_028567055.1 Leptatherina wallacei
CCCCCCCCCCCCCCCCCCCCCCCCCCCCGCTACCTCTCACCCATCTCCTCTTCATTTATGCGAAACAAACTTACCAGAACTGCTCGCGGCATCTTTCTTTATAAACCTATGTTGGTTTTAATTTGAAGCATCTGCTTTTTACAGCCTTTGAATGATTAGTTTCATATTAACTCTCCATTTGTAACGAATAACACCCCCTTTGACCCTTGAGGTTAATTACACGCCTGAATCAAAGCCTGGACAGCTTCAGCTGACCTCCTTCTTAACCTATAGGAAAAAGCAAGAAATATTCAAAGCTTATGCAAGGCTATTAAGACGCAAGAAACTTAGAGGAAAATGGGTAAGATTTAGAAAAATAAATGTCAAAGGAAGGCATCAGCACTATGGAGGAGCTGACTCCCTTTCACCATGTCTGTAGCACATCAATACTCCTGTGACGGATGAATATGGATAAAAAGTTGTCTCAGAAAGAAAGATGAGCGGCTGAAATGAAGGCCTTGTTGAAATGAGGATAATAAGGCTCTACTACACAAGCCTGGAAATTTCAGCTATTCATATAACTTTTGAGAAATAAAACATGGAAACCGTGCTTTACCCACAAGAACAAAAGGAACTGAATAAATCTGTTTTACATAGAGCTGTAAGGATGAACTGTTGTGAATTGGAAGCTGATTTAAGCATTAAAGATATATCTGCACTGTTACATGGAGCTCTGCACAGGTCAATGATCCATTTCTTTAAAAAAGAAAAAGGAAACTGGCTAAAGTTTTGCTGCTCTGATGTGGTTTACAATACACCGTAAAATCTAACACAGGGAAATTATTTGGATTTTATGAAGAAAGGACAGAATGTTGGACGTAAGACATTAGCACCTCAGATCTGAACTTTCAGCAGGTGAAAAGTCACAATGAGTCCCTGGATGCTAATAGAGCCAGCACAAGTATGACAAAGGACAAGAGAAAACCTTTCCAAACACAGCTTAGCACATGAGCCACATCTTGGTCAGGTCACAGCTCGTTACATCATCTTTAACATGATTTGTCATCAAAGAACAGAGTCGTTGAAAGTGACGGCGTTGGTGGCACAAAACAGGATTTTAAAGCTGAGGTAAAAGATTTCAACTGGACAGTTACTCTGAGGATTGTATGCTAGACTTGCACAACTCCAATTCCAAAAAAGTTGTACTGTGTAATATGTAAGTAAAGACAGTGATTTACAAAATCCTTAAACCCATATTTTATTCCCAGTAGAACATAAATAACATATCAGATGTCAAACGGAGACATTTTATCATTTCATGGAAGATATGAGCTCCTTTTGAATTTGATGGCAGCAACACATCTCCAAAAAACTCGAACAGGGTGATGTTTATCATTGTGTAGCATCCCCTCTTCTGGGAAGTCTGGGAAGTGAGGAGGTGCATGGTGTATTGTTTGGATGTTTACTTGATGGCGGCATGGACATCACAGATGGCAGAAAGGCAGAGGAGTGGCAGCAGGTGGCAGAGGCCGTCAGCGCCACTTCAGCCATTAAGATATTAAAACGTTCTGCACCTCCAGGGAGATGACTGTAATATATCATGGTAGTTAATTCAGCCGTTTGATTAGACAAACTCTCTTCAGACTAAATATATTCCTCTGGTCATTAAAAACAACTTTCACCGATTCTGGCATGAGGTTGCTGTTGTATCCTGTTGTATGCCTCTAACATATCTGGCATCATACGGCTGAAGGTTGGCTGGGATATCCCCAACCTGTCAGCAAGTAGGCTACTTGCAGAGGGACACCGGCACAACATGGTTCCTCCTGGTGCGTCTCTGTAATGCAGGTGTCCCAAAGCATGGCAGAGGTCTGAGGGCATGGCACGCAGCAGTCGGAACCAGTTCATGAGCCATCATCGTGAGCCATTAAGTTTTACTGGTCTCCGAAAATCCGCTCACTCTGGAGTCTCCCATGCGCCACATCCTCCAGCAGTGCCAGATAAGCCATTGTGCGTCTTTGCGCATTGAGTTGCCTTTTTATATCCAACCATCACTTAATTTTTGGAACAGCTACAGGTGGAGAGAGAGCCTGATTACTGACGAGTATACCTCTGCACAGCAACCATCATTTTAACTGTAATTATTATTAATGTTGAACGTCATTAGTCTGGCCCTTTATGGCAGCCTGCTGTCAGCCTCATTATCTGTAAATTGATTTTATAACGGCCGATTTTCCTTTCGTTTCACAACGACAGTACATGTTATTTTGTTTTTTTGTACAGGCGACAGCTTTCTAAATGAGGCCCCAGGTATTGAGCTAGTATGAGTAAACTAATCCTACTACTGGCCTGCTGTGTAATGTCTGGAGCTGGGGCTCAAAATGAAACCAGGCAGGGTTCTGGTAAAAATGGTTTTAGTTGTCTTCTCTTAAAGAACTGACTTTATAGAATAAAGAGCTGATTGGTTTCCAATGCTTCTTGTAGCTTTAAAATAGTCTCAGCAGTTGACTCTGAAGAACAATAGGTAAGCATACAGGTGTATATTTGATATGGCCGCTCAGAAAGTGTGTTTGAACACCGCCCACTGCACACACTCTGCATACACCCCGATGACCGACTCCACCGACCGCCGTGACACCGCAATGCACGATTCCCTCACTGATTCCTAGGGGAGCACCACACACTGCTACCTGGTCTGTGGGAAACACTGGTGTCCATGGTTTCCAGAAAGAATTTCCCATTTTGATCCATCTCGCCACAGAATAGTTTTCCACTTTTCCTCAGAGCATTTTAAATTAGCTCTGGTCCAGAGAAGATGGCGAAGTTTCCTGGTCCTGTTCACATATGATGATGCTAAAATGTCCCTTTCAACAACTGATATGTTGTTTATGTTCTACTGGGAATAAAATATGGGTTTATGAGATTTGTAAATCATTGCATTCTGTCTTTATTTACATTTTGCACGGCGCCCATACTTTTTTGGAATTGGGTTTGGGCGTCAAAGTGAGAGACAAAGTCAAAAAGTTTTTCCTGTGCTAGAAAGAAGTTCTAGAATAATTAGATCTCTCTGTCTTTCAGTCTTCATTTGCTAAAAATCAAGTTTTAACTTTGTTATGCCCACAAGTTGCTGTATTACAAGACATATTGGCAAAATCCGTTATCAGTGCTGTTGCTGGGCATTTTTGCTTTAAATCTGCAGAACACTTCCTACGTCCTCAGAAAGGTGACATCTTTCAGACGAGGCAGGGCTGTGCAGCCACTTTGTGTGCACTGATAAAATGAGGAGCTAGTGCAAGTTACAAGGATAAATTAGCCAGGGGCAGACTTAGTTAGCCAGGGGCTAGAGGTTAGTCTGGC
Source organism: Leptatherina wallacei (assembly GCA_028567055.1). Lineage (NCBI taxonomy): Eukaryota > Metazoa > Chordata > Actinopteri > Atheriniformes > Atherinidae > Leptatherina > Leptatherina wallacei. The sequence continues at coordinate 34,594,387 of JAOXYM010000001.1, forward strand.
TTCAGGTTAGCCAGGGGCTAACTTCTAGCTAGTTCTCGCTCACTCCGCTAGAGCAAATGGCTGCCGTCCACCGGGATGCGTGCCTGGACTGAGAGCACGAGTTCTCTACACACTTTTACTTTTACCCCTGTTCTTCCACTGCTTTTACACTTTATCCATATAAACCTGGATGAACCTAAGACTGTATTGTGTTGTTTAAGATGGACTGTTCTTTTATCTGTCGTTCTTTTGTATCATGCTGCAAAAAAGTGGAAGTATGATTTGTTGGAGTAGATTTACTTAACCTTTTACACATCCTGCAATAAGACAATTAGAAATGCCCACATTGTTGTGTTGATGGTGGGAAATGTATCATTAAGCAGTTAAGAAGCACAGCTGTTCACTCTGTGCTTAAAAATCTGGATTCCATGTTAACCAAAGTGCAGGAGACATCGAGCAGAAATCCAACCGTTCCTCTGATGGTTGTAGAGATAGACTCCAAACCAGTACCACCATTCCAAAGAGGTTAAAGAAAGAACATACATGAAACATGTTACAAAATTCTCTTTCCAATTTGTACATTTGCTTATTATATTCTGTGTTGCGCATTTTTGTTCTACCAGCAGGAAAAATGCATTTAGTAATCCCAGATCTGCCCTTTCAACCTAAATAACACTCTACGTCCCACACATCTCTGCTCTCTGTTGATAAAATGGAGTATTGATCTGAGATTCTCCATACTTACACTGTCGCGCTTTACTCTTCCTCTCATTTGTCCTCTCCACCGTTCCCATCCTCCTCAGTGTCAGCAGTACCGAGAGAGCACGTCAGTTCTGGAGAACCAGCCAGCGGGGACGTTCGTTCTGCAAGTTCATGCTGTGGATGCAGATGAGGGCTCCAACGGCAGGGTCACATATGGCTTCATGCACAAAGACTCCACTGTGCCTGCATTCAGTATCCACCCAGATACCGGTACAGAGGCCCAAAACCATGCACGTAGAGGAGGACACATACTTTAAACCCAGTAGAGATTCTCCTAAAAGCTTTTTTTCTCTTTTCTGCCATGTTTGATATGGTAAAACAGGGTTGGCTGAGTGCCTGTAAGTTAATGTTTATATTATGCTGAGATGATTTTAATTGTTTTTCAAGATTGAAATGAGCAGTCAGTGGGTCTATACAGCTATGATAAATGGTTATAATTTAAGCCCTGGAGCTAAGATGTATAGTAGATGCATCTTAAAATTAATTGGATTTATCCTGATTGGCCTTCACACAGTTTAAACTTTGGAAATTTGCTGTATTTAACATACTTTAGACATGTTTCAGCTTTACATACCAAGCTTTTGATTTTTAGGGTAAAAAGTTGAATAAAAGCCAAAGTCCAAAGGTTGTGAATTTATGATCATGGTCTCCTCAGGAATAATTGTGACAGCCAGGAAATTTGACCGTGAACGTCAACGTGAGTATGCAGTGACCGTGACTGCCACCGACCAGGCAGCGGACCCCCTGATCGGCATTTGTCAGCTCAACATTCTCATGTTGGACCAGAATGACAACAGTCCCAAGTTTGAGAACATCCGATATGAGTGTAAGTACATGTATGAAGCACATGAACATTATATCCACAACACGTGTTGAAAAGCTCATGGCCAAACAAATCTGGTGTTGCATTTTGTGATCTGATCTTGAAATTATTGTCATTGTAACTCAGTCTAATATTTCAGTGTTTAGTGTTTTTATGCTGCATACAAGCTGCTAATTATACTGAAATCAAAAAGGTGAATAAAAAGAAAGGCCTTGAACACATAACTAATTGTTCTCCCGCAGACTTCCTTCGTGAGGACACCATGATCGGAACCAGTTTCTTGCGGGTAGCAGCTCATGATGACGACTTTGGTACCAACGCAGCCATCACATACACCATGTCTGGTGAAGAGCCGGAATATCTGAGGGTCAACCCTCTGACGGGCTGGGTGTTTGTCAATCAACCCATCTCACAGGTACACACACATACTGGGTGTGGTTCATGCATTCATCTGTTTCAGTCATTTTAAATTTCTTTCAAATAAAAACAAAGACAGTTATACAAACAAATATTATCCATCAAGATGTGAATTCAATTTGAAGAAAAAAATCATTGTCTGTAAAGCTATTACATCTGCACTCCTTTGCAGATGAAATATCCCAAATGGCAACACTTCTCTGATTAGATTTCAATAAAAAACAAACATAAAAGAATTGCTGGGATAGGCTCCAGTCCACCCGTGACCCTGCATGGATTAAGCGGTACAGAAAATGGATGGATGGATGGATGGATGACAAACATAAAATAAATCAAATATAATAAATAATAAACTCTATACAGAGAAAAAAGATGTTTCATAAACAGTAATAATCCTACTTCACTTTTTAAACATTATTTTCAGTTTACATAACAAAGAACACAAAATCAGATCCTCACACACGTCCATAAGTTCACCCCTTTCACAGATCTACATGTTTTTATGTCCATCCTGGCCCTGCTGCCTAAAACGAGCCTTTTCCTCTGAGTTCATATCATTTTCTCTAATTTTAAACAGCCTCTGGAAACAACATGGAAGGAGATAATGTTGTGCTTTGTATGATCAAAGCAGCACTGAGCTCATCCTGATGGTTGGTTCATAATAATCCGATCCGTTGATAATTCCTTTAGTTTTCTTCTGCACCATCTCAACTGGATTAGTATCAGTTTTATATGTGCTCCCTAGTTCCACACAAAAGGTAATGTATGGAACTAGGGAGCAGAATAGCATGTTAGTGAAATTTGACTTAATATATCTTTAATTTTATGTAATAGTTAATGGTTTTGGACATTTTTTCCTTTACATTGTTTATGTGAGATTTGAAGACAATTTATAGTCATTATCACACCCAAGAATCTGGTTTCATATAATCTGTCTATTTAAACATCCTTCATCATAATTCTGATCTCATTTCTTTTTATTTCGCTATATCTGAATAATATGAATTTTATTTTGCTGTAATTTAGTGTTCATTTCTCTGACTGAATTCCCCTTCCACTGTATCCAGTATACTGGTTATATCCAGCAAATTTGTGATAAAATTATGTAAATACTGTAGAATATCAGTCAAGAACCTGATCATAAAAATAACTGGATTCCCTTAAAGTTGATCAGGGAAATGTGACTGCAGCTCGTAAAGAAAAACCATAATTACGCAACTCTAGCGATAAATTTTAAACAAAATACCTCATCACAGAAAAGCGACTATGTTTGTGTGTTACTGACAGTGAGGGGGCAGAAGTGCAATGGCCAATTATAGACAGGCAGTTAATGATAATGTCTTCACTGGAGCCCAAAGGAGAATGTCTCGAATTGCTGCCCACTATACTTTGTTTCTGAATGTAGCCTCACAACTGACATCAGAATATGACTGAGTGAATGAATAACTAACTGTTTTGGTGGGAACATGAAGGAGAAATAAAGGAAATTGCCATGTAATAACTACAAACTACTGTGTGAGTCCTCAGCTCACTACCAGGGGAATTGTATATTTTTCTCCTCTGCACCTTGAATCCAACAATAACACTCATCATTTTGCCTGTGTTTCTGCTTGAGAGAATGTTTTCAAGAACATATCCATATTTGAAGATACAACATTTTTTCCACTAATGAGTACAACTGCATAAAGTATAATGCACTAACAGGCACTGCCTCCTCGTTTACTTCAACCTCTGCTAGTGTAAACGTTTCAGCGTCTAACTTTCTAACTGCAGAGATTGAACTATGAAACAAACCTTGAAAAAAATGGATCCCTGACTCACTTCTCTTTAAATATGTTTGTGTTTAGTGTAAAACAGACTGGATTATTTGCTGACGTCTGATTTAGATTCACATTATTCTTCAGCTTTTAAATCAACGTAAGAGCAGACCGTTAACAATTACCATCTTTCCTTTTTGCTCTTAATCTGTGCTCTTTTTTTTTTGTCACAGAGGACCTACATCACCAGAGAGATTGTGGCTACAGATGGAGGAAACAGGAGTAGTTCAGTGGAGCTGGCTGTCACCATCACCAACGTGAAGAACCAGCCTCCACACTGGGAAAAAGACAGCTACAGCGTGGTCATACCAGAAAACACCGTCCGAGACACACCCATCGTGGTATGTTGGTCCCCTGATGTGTTAGTTGGCAGATGAGGGCACAAACCCATAATCTCATTTTAAATTAACAACTGTAATAATTAGAGATAGTTATTAGGCAATGATGATTGTGTTTGGAAGGTAAATGAATCTAGAAAACTAAACTTATTCCAACAAAACATATTTATTCATTTTTTGTGAACCTGCTGGCAATATTTCTCTTAATTTCCTTAAAATCCAACTATTGTTGTTGAGAAGAAAGCGTCAAAGGAAATGACTTTATATCTAAATAAGAGAATGGTGCAGTGTTTGCAGAAGATGATGAATAAAAAAGAAAGCAAATCCCTTTTCACTTGTAAACAAAATGGTACCAATACTTTGACTAAAGTAAAGTCAGTATTTGGTGGAAAAACCTGATTTGTAATGACAGCTTTCATGGCTTTTGGTATTATCTCCACCAGTTTAACTTTACATCACTCTTTCTACTGTAACTCAATACACAAACCTTGTGTATGGCTTTATTAATTCATCCTTCACGAAGACACATCTAACCAATATTAGCCTTGTGAAGCACCACCAGATCATCACTGATCCTCCATATTTAACAGTTGGTGGAGTCATTGGATTGTAGGTCTCTCCAGGTCTGCATCTAACCAGAGGACTACCAGGTATTGGACAAAGCCGGAAACTGGACTATTCAGAGCACATGACCATACTCCAGTCTTCTACATTCCAGTTCCTGTGGTCTTTTACTGGCTTCACATGGCTTTATGATTGCCTACACAAACCTTTTTCTAACGGTTCACCTCACTCTGATCCTAAGTTTACCACCGTGTTTGAAGGCCACTTGATGTCAGCTTGAGGTTTTTTAGCAATGGCTTTCCAGTCATCCCTTTCTCCCTCAGTAGCTTTGTTGTGCTCTTAGAGAAGAATGAGATGTGCTTGTGTAGGAATTAGGTTTTTGGTAGTAATACTCAGAGATGCTGTGCGCTCACTTAGTTTTATTGTAAGTCACAGTGTTGGCGAGATGACTGGTCTCAGAGGAGTGACGTCGTACTGCATCCTTGATATGTGGTGGCTCACAGCTTTACATCACATTAACTCCCGCTTTGTGCAACCTAAACAAACACAATCAAAACATTTCCAGGTCAGAACAGAGCTAAACTGACTGGATGGACCACATGACAGGCTGCTGACAAACTGCCAGTCCAAACTCATGAAACACTCAAAAGTCTGAAACAGTCACTGCGGTAAGGAGGCCTCCGATCCCTGCGGGGCGACGCACCAGCTGAAGGGGTTCAGGTGGACGTTCAGCCAGAATCCATAGCTGCTTGTCCGTAAAGTCAATGGGACACAGAGCGGGTGCAGCTGACCGGTTAGAGATGGTTGGCAAGCCAGCGTGAACCATCAGCCATGGGGAAGGCAGCTGGTCACACCTGTGCGGTGATCTGCTGTGGTATGGACCAGAATGAGAGTAGCTTGTTGGACCAACTGGGAGGACAGGCTTGAACCTATCCGATACGGCAAGCACAGGGCATTTCATTCCATGCTTTTTGTCAAACCTGTGTTTCATATTGCATTGCTGAGTGGGGTTTGTCTCCTCTTGACGGGCGTAGACGATCCAAGGGGAAACTGCAGTTCACATCCCAGCATCGTGACGACTGGGAAGCTGCCTGTAATGAGGTGAGGTGTCACCCTATAGAGGAGCAGGGTGATCTGCAGAGCTGATGCCAGCTGGAGACCGGCTGCCAGCTGTACTCTGAGTCCATTCTTGATGGTCTGGTTTAACCGCTTCATGGTGCCATTGGCCTGGTGGGTAATACAAGGTGGTTCTGATATGTTTGATGCCCCAACCTTCAATGAAGGCAGTAAAGTCAGCTGAGATAAACTGGGACACGTTATCAGTGGTGGTGCTGTCTTGTAGACCCCAGTGGGGAAAAAAAGGTAGGGGAGGAAGTCTGTGAGCACCTCAAAGGCAACTCCTCAGGCCATTTGGAATGGAGGTCATGGACCCCCAGGAGGTATTGATACTGAGGGATGCCCTGGAGTTCACTTCAGATGTTGACTTGGATATGAGTCCGGTGGCAAAGGCAGGGCACACGGACCATGACTGTCCACAGTGTAGGCGACACGACCGGCTCGTCTCAGGAGTCATGTCTTACTGTGGCCACCCTGCTCCGTGGTGGCACACACCTGTACACCACAATGTTGATTTATGAATAAATTCCAGTGGTCTAAAAAAATGTATTATTTAAAGTACGAGTGAAAGCAGCAATACATCATGAACACAAAATGAGTTTGTATTTGATGAATTGATCAACAAAGGCACAAGAAAACATTCAGTCTCCACATTGAAAACAATTTGTGCACATTCATTCATTCAATCATTCATTCATTCATTCCAAACCAGTTCAGGAACCACAGCTGTAGAAAGATGGAGCAGCCATCCCACCCCCCTGAGTCCATTCACTCTTTACTAATGTAGTTCAGATGAATCTAGTCATTTCCTTTTCATTGTTTATCAGCATTCCCTTTATATCCCACAAACACATTTTCAACTAATCAACTCTACTGTCCAAGGCTTTCCATAAAGCAATAAAGTCCACGAGTTGCTTATGAATATTTTATCTTGAATAGTGGAGAGTACTTTATATCCGAATATGAGTGTTTAATTGTGTTTGTGAGAGACGCTAATAAAGGCAGCTGGTCCCCACAGTACTGTGTGTTAATAAAGATGGTCCCTCAGTCTTGAAAGCACGGTTTTGCAAAGATGCAGTGATTCCGGCGTGGACATTTAAAGTGTTATCGTCTATATCAGCGCACGCAGTGGCCAGACATGTTGGCCAGTTCTCCATGCATCACAGGATGCCTCATTATTCTCCCCTCTGTGCTCTGCAGGTTGAATGGATACAGCTAGGTCACTTAGAACAAGCTGCCCGAGATGGCATTTTTGATTTTAATTGGGTCGTACACGGCGTCATCTGTTGAATGGCCTCTCCCTAATTAGCTTAGAGCGAAAGCAGAATGAAGATCAGGGTACATTTCCCTTTGATCCCATCGGATGTCAGCTGGTTGTTGTCTGTCTCACAGTTTTAGGCTTAATATTATCATGGGCTTTAAAACTTTCCTCTTTTTTCTTTCTTTCATTGTAGCAGATTATTTTTAATAACGGACACTGTGGTTGCAGCTCATCAACAGCTGTCTACATACTGTATCTGTTTGTGTCCTGAGGGCCACTGCGTGGATTAAACATGTTCCCAACTCTCAGAATAGATAATTGGAAACATGTAGACAAAACCTGGCAATGTTTTACATTTGACTTTGCAAGTCATCCCTCACTTATTCGATGAAGTGAGAGAAATGGAAACTACATGCTGCTTGATCACCGAGTATGTGTTTAATTTGCATGTGGTTTGTTTGGTAAGTTAAAACGAGACATGGATCCTCAGTCCTGGTCCTCCAGGGCCAGTGTCCCTGCTGCAACACACCTGACTCAAATCAGTGGGTAATTAGCAGACTTGTGCAGAGCTTTTCTGAGTCAGATGTGTTACCGTATAACATGACAATTCAAGTATATGATAATCAAATAGAAATGTTCACTGACTCTGGATATGGAAAGTTGACCTTTAATTTTGCTTTCCCTTATCTCTGTTTCAAAAAGACCATCAAAGCCACCTCGCCTCTTGGGGATCCAAGGGTAACTTACAATTTGGAGGATGGTATGGTTCCAGAGACCAACATGCCCGTTCGCTTCTACTTGACCCCCAACCGAGAGGATGGTTCGGCCTCCATCCTGGTGGCAGAGCCCCTGGACTATGAGACCACCAGGAATTTCATTCTGCGGGTTCGAGCTCAGAATGTCGCTGCTGTACCTCTGGCTGCCTTCACCACAGTCTATGTCAATGTTACTGGTAAGCTTTGTGGTAATGTTTTCCTATTTTACCTTCAAGCACTCGGAAAATTACTTTAACATGTTTTCATTTAAATACTTTCCATTTTCATTCCTCTACTCTGATTTATATTGCTGCCATTGCATCCCTGCGTAATATCTCTACAAGCAATACATTCTTGTAGTTTTTTATCTTTCGAAGGTTACACAGACTTTTATTGGTTTAGAGGCACTGATATATAATTGAAAATTAAATATCAGAAGGTTAGTATGTGTTACGAAGGATTGTAAGGACACAGAAAAATCACAAGAATACACATTAAATGTGTGCTTTAAAATTCACAAATGTTTAGAGGTAACAATTGAGAAATAAACTAAAGGGGAAACATAATAGAAATATAGCATTTCAATTTAGATCAAATGTTACTAAAAATAAAGTGTTAAATGTTATAAAAGATCTCTTGAATCTTTTTAATCTCATTTAAAGAAAAAAGTCCCTAAAGAAAAATGGGTTCTACTCATTGAGTATGTGTAGAACCCTCTCTACTTACCAAAAAACTAGGTCACCTGGAGCTGCTGACAGCTTCATTTGAAACTTCAAATCTTTTTTTTTCTGAAAGCATTTTTGGTCTCTAGTGACCTTTATTTAACAGCATCTGGACAAGAGAGGGGGTGAGAGAGAGCGGGGAATGACTGGGTCTCGAACCTGGACCCTCTGTACATGGGGGGCCGCTCAACCAGCTGAGCTCAATGCCACCCTGAAAATTCAGATGTGAACTCTGTTTTTGACTTTGTACAACCGGAGATATGATAGTTTTCATTCAATGATGTAAAAACTGAGATGGACACACTGCATTCCTTCCTTTCTGTCCATGTACTTCTCATCTTTACTAAGAAGTGTGTGTGTGTGTGTGTGTGTGTGTGTGTGTGTGTGTGTGTGTGTGTGTGTGTGTGTGTGTGTGTGTGTGT
>JAOXYM010000001.1:34618935-34637486 GCA_028567055.1 Leptatherina wallacei
CACTTGCAATACAATAGGCCTTCGCACCGCCTTCGGTGCTCGGGCCTAATAAAAACGAGAAACACTTGCAATACAATGGGCCTTCGCACCGCCTTCGGTGCTCGGGCCTAACAAGTGATAAGATTTTGGTGGGGATCCTGATCACCGCCAGGATCCAGGGATTTTTTAAAAGATTTTCTGCTATGGTGAGATGGGGGTGATTTGGCCATTAGAGCCTCAAACTAAAAAAAAAAAATGCCCGAAATCATTGGCAAAATAAAGGGCAACGGCTTGGCACAGCTCTGCACTCTCTGAGTGCTTCTAGTTTTTAATGTTTTTGGGAGTCATGAATATTGTTTCTGCTCTGTGAAGCACTTTGGCTTTCATTTCTGTTTAGAAAAAGTTCAATAAAAATCAGGTTGAAGGTCGAATTGAATTGAACTAAAATTACCAGCATACATATTGCAGAGTAATCCTGCCTCTGTCATGTTAGTACTGCTTGTAATGGGCTCACTGCTATAAAACTTCTCTCCTGACTGAAGTCTTTCATGGCAGCTTCTCCTCGCAGGACAAGGATCCCCGTCTGTTTTAAAGACAAACTCGAGGACCCCTCCCCCACGCTGTTACCCCCAGTCTTCATAGATTGCTTTTGTTTTGCACCAGCTCATGTGTTCTTTATATAAAATCTGTCAAATTCTGTCAAATTAAATGTAGTGGACTCAAGTTGGAGAGAGCTGGAAAATACCCAGTGAAGCACTGGCCCTGATGTAATGTACACATCACATACAGTAGAGTAAATCTGATTAAATTCCACATTGAATTATTGTCAGATTTAACATGTAGGTTTACTAAGGAGGTCAGAGGACAAGGAGATGGTTTACCTTCTTAGAGACGGAAACAAAACTCAGATACCAGCAAGTTGAAGATGAGTAAGATAGAAGATAAGTATCCATCGGATTATTAAAATAGGCTAACCCAAAATCAGCTGGATGACACAAACACTCCACCATGATACTATGCGATGTAAAACCAAGAAAGCGAAGCTTACGACAAGGCAACTTGTGGGATGTACGATTTGAAATAATGCAGACACGCAGAAATGAAACTCTGCGGTATACTGAGCAACAGAACGGAAAATAGCTTTGTGCATAAGATTTTTTGTGTAACCTCGATGGGGAATAAAGAGTAACAACAGAAAACAATTCTAAGCACTAAATAAACATTGTTTTTTTATTTAGGGAATTTTTCTCATAGAGACACAGGGGGTGGCGGATCCAATAAAATAGGTTCTGGATCCGACGTCAGAGGTGCCGGAACGCGTTCCGGCTGGATCCGACTGGATCCGGCTGGATCCGGCTCAAGTTGAGCCCTGGAAAAAGGTCTTTGTCCGAAATTCCAGCTACAAATTGCATGAACCGCTCCCAGGATTATCCAGTTTTAGTTCAGTACCCAGGGAAATGAAGGAATATTAAAACTTGGTACAGCCGGAAAAAAACATTCAATTTACTTAATTTGTTTGTTTATTTAAACTTCTGCATTACTCCCTGAAAGTGTTTGTTTCTTTCGGGAATCAGCAATTTTCTAAATACTTAAGGGGTTCAGACAACTAGAAGGAGAGGGGGAGAAAAAGTGAGAATGAGAGCTAAAAGAGGGGATGCAATCGTATGTATTCCCTAATGTCTCATTTAAAATGAAAACAGACGGTACAAAACGATCTGGATTAGAGCATTCTCCCCTCTCCTTCCTTGACTTTCATCTCGTTAATAAGCTGTGAATCCCATCTCGTCTTCAGAGGCTTCTCCTTTCCCTCTCATATTAACGTTGGGGTTGGTGAACGCGGTGGTGATTGAGATGCAGACCTTGGCTTTACTAGTAATTGCATTGAGGGGAGCATTTTGTTGATCAGCATCTAATAGATTATTAAAAGTGCTTCGCAGAGGCAAAAAATGAAGAGATTAGAAAGTGAGGTCAGGAGAGAACTTTTGAGATGAGGACGACGACGACTTCAGAGCAAGAAAAAAAAATGCTTAAACTGATTTCATCATCAAGTAAAAAAGGATGTTGCATTTCTTTTTTTAACAATCCTTTCAGTCTTTTTTATTTCAGGGACTAATTACTGATTGTATGACAGAGTTGAGGAAGTTGTATCTTATTCAGTTAGCTTTAAAGCTGTTTCTTGCCCATATATTGTACAAGAAACTTATGAATGATTCATGTGTATACATGAATATCTGCATGCCTCTGTGTCAATATAAATATTGCTACAAGAATTCTGTCTGCAGATTCATGAGTTGACTGCAGCTGCGGCAGCGATGAAAGGGTCCAGGTCTTATTCACTTCCATGGGTTTTATTCTCTGCAGCACAATGTCTGATCAATCTCACAGCATTTTATTTTGATGCTTTTCACGTTCATTTCAAAAGAGTCATTCAGTAAATGGGTGGAACAGTGAAAAGTATCCAAAGGGAAGTTTTGAATTTCTAATGTGAAACGGCTCCAAATGCAGCATTTACCGGGTTCAGATTTCCAGGCATCGCACTCTCCAAATGTCAACGCCTTTTTGTGAGTTTTATTTATTTCTATTTCCAATAAGCACAAATTTAAATTAATTTATTATAATAAATTCATTTGTTACATTTATTAAAGGCCTCCGATGACATTCAGTACAGAGTTAATGGAAAACACGAATAACAGCAATGATTATATTGATTTAAATTTGTCACTTCTATGGGTTTGAAATAACCTGCACTCCAAACAACACCTCAGATACCTCATTGTTCACATTTGACGACTAAAAAAGCTGCATTGCTTCAGTTTTATTCTGTAAAAAGCATTTCTGCACTATTTTCATATATCTCTCATACATTTGTAACACTTCAAATTTAACAATGAGTATTACTATCAATTATTCTGGTCTAAGACTCTCCATTCAGGATTCTATTTACACACTTGGATAATAATAATAATGACCACAGGTTCTTTGATTCAATTTCAACACTTGTATTAACAACAGATTTCTTTCAACAACCTCCCACATACCCCATATTTACAAATAAATGTCCATATCAGTCCGAATAACAAATAAACTCCCAAACCAACAAAAATTGTCCTCCAGAGAACCACATGTGGTTTCAGTCTCTACCTGGACGCTTCGGCGCATCCAAGACCATGAAAAAAATAATAACAGGAGTCCGTCCAACCAGAATGAAAAAGGAATCCTCTCACCTGTATTTCTCTGGGTAATTGTAGGCATCGGGTCCCCCTTGGTCTCCCCGTTAGCGAACGGGTCCCTCACGGTCTCCCCGTTAGCGAACAGGCGAACGGGTCCCTCTCGGTCTCCCCGTTAGCGAACTGGTCCCTCTCGGTCTCCCCGTTAGCGAACTGGTCCCTCTCGGTCTCCCCGTTAGCGAACGGGTCCCTCACGGTCTCCCCGTTAGCGAACGGGCGAACGGGTCCCTCTCGGTCTCCCCGTTAGCGAACGGGTCCCCCTTGGTCTCGCCGTTAGCGAACGGGTCCCCCTCGGTCTCGCCGTTAGCGAACGGGTCCCTCTTGGTCTCCCCGTTAGCGAACGGGTCCCTCTTGGTCTCCCCGTTAGCGAACGGGTCCCTCTCGGTCTCCCCGTTAGCGAACGTGTCCCTCTCGGTGTCCCCGTTAGCGAACGGGTCTCTTGGTCTCCCCCTTAGCGAACGGGTCCCTCTCGGTGTCCCCGTTAGCGAACGGGTCCCTCTCGGTCTCCCCGTTAGCGAACGGGTCCCTCTCGGTCTCCCCGTTAGCGAACGGGTCCCTCTCGGTCTCCCCGTTGCATGATCCACCGGTCCGCGGCCTCAGTCCTCTCTCCACAACAAACTTTTCTCGCTCCGTTCTCCCTCTCCTCGGGTTCGAGTCGGCCCACTACGGGATCACCTGACGGCTACCATCAGCCGATCCCCCCCATATATCACAACATTGCTTATAATAGAAAAAATAATACAAATAATGGGAAAGTACTAACAGGCCTTTCCAGTTATAAGTATGCTAATACAAAAAAACGAGACATACTGCCTATGCAGGGGAAGCAGTCTATATACCACAGTTAAACAAAAAAGGATAATCCTATTTATGTAGTAATGTTACACATTTATTTAAAGTATTTATTTAATTGTAAACTGGTTTTTGATAAGAGAAATAATATATTATTGCTGGTTATACTTCCTGGCATTACTGGGGAAATCAAAGCCCTCCACCATGGCCAGGTGGCTATTCATAGTGGGACTTCAGGAGAATGGATCATGGGGCCCTGTGCGGATGGATGAGAGTTTGGTTCAGAAGTTTGGTGCACGGCGGGCTGCTCTGTCTTATTAAGTCTGTTCACAATTCTGTTCTGTTTCCAGGTCAGAATTTCAAGGCCAATTTCAAGGGCCCAAAAAACATTTTTTTTTTCATTTCGGTTGGCTGATATTCCTTCTTTGCTTGCTGAGGATGATGTGGTTCAGTTGGCTTTGCCTACAGCAGGCACTCAGGACGCTTCCAGCATAACATGGAGCACCAGGTCTGAGGTTGTGGTCTTCTGTCAGAAAAGGGTGAATTTGCCACTTTGGTTTGGGAGTTGAAGAGAAGAATAATAGTTATCCTGTCCTAAAGAAAGAAAGAAAACATCAACTAGTCGAGTTTAGATGTAACTTGTGTTTCTTTTGCTGATCTGAGTCTGCATGTTCCGTCCTGCTGCCAGAAATAGTTACACAAGCTTTTCACAGTTTTCTCTTTGTTAAAACATGAAGCTTCCACATGAACAAAATGTCACTGTCTCAGTTCAAAGGAGTTTAAGTATGTTGGCATCTGGTTGATGAGCTGGGGTACAACCATGCACGGCAGGGCAGCATCTGAAGTTATGTGGACGTTGCACCGCTCTGTTGCAGCATGAAGGAGAAGCTGTCGGTTTTCTAGTTAAACTAAATTTCAGTGCTCACCTGTAGCCGTCGCCTGTTGGAAGTTTCTAAAAGAAAAAGATTGAGAACAGTCTGCTAAAATGAGCTTCCCCTGAAGAGTGTCTGGCTCACCTGTAGCGGGGCTGAGGATCTCTGTCATCCAGCCAGGGTTCAGAGGATTTAAAAGTCGCTAGTCTTCTGCATTTACACGAATCAGTTGAGGTGGTTCGGGCATCTGGTTTGGATGCCTTCTGGATGCTTCCCAAGGGTGGTGTTTCAGACATGTCACACTGGTGGGAGGCTTTGTAACAAATCCAGACAAACACAGAGATTATGTCTCTTGGCTGGCTTGAGAACATCTTTGTGTCCCTCTCAAAGAGCTAGAAGACGTAGCTGGGAAGGTCTGGACCTGATCCCAGATAAGCCGCAGAAAATGGTTGGATGGATGAGCAATGTGGGGTTGGATGTGGGTGGGATGAAGGGCGTATTTCAAAGTGTCACTAGTGAGCTTGATTGTAATTGTTTTGTTTTTTTTCATACTGCCCTTAAAATGATTGGAAAATTCTGGTTAATGATTTCAGCCCTGTTTCAGCTTTTAAACACATTTCTCATCATTAGATTTCCACTCTGATCTCACACATGGTAACCATAGAAACAAGCGAATCAAATGTTTAAATCAAATCAAATTTTATTTATAAAGCGCTTTTCATGCCAAGGCAACACAAAGTGCTTTCCATATTAAAAACGATGTATGCATAATAGAGAATTTATAAAGCCTTCCCACACCAAATAAAACAGCAATTTCAAAAACACACACCTCATTATAATTTCTTTCATGCACAATCACACACCTGCACTCACACACACAAACAAAGCACATGTACACTCCTCCCACCCGCCCCCACCCCATTCTTCACAAACATAAACACCAATCCCTAGTGACTGCCTCCTTTAACTGAACGAAGGTATTAAAATATCTGGCTTGACGTTGCTGTGATGAAACAGTATCTTGGGGGTCCTGGGGTCCCCACCACAGCCGTATGGCTGCAGTGGCCCTCAGCCACCCAGACGGGGGCAAACACTGCAGCAACGACCCCGCAGACCGAGCAGGCAAAGCCCCCGGTGTGGAGGATCCCCATGAGGAAACCGCTGGAGTTGAAAAGTAAAAACAAGATTGAATAAACTTTAAAAAAAACAATGATAACAGATAGAGCGACACGAATTAAAATTACAAAACAAAAGAGTTAATAGAAGTGATTAACTAAAATAAGGTAAAATCAAATCAAATAAATAGAATAGTTCATAAAAACAGTGGACTTGGAGAAGACACAACAATAAAAATAAAGAGCCACATAAGTGGGTGGTATTTAAAATAATTAACAAGTTGTTTAACTGTAGAAAAACTTGAAATCAACTTGTTTTGTTCAGAAAGATCTAAGTTATAGCAGCCTGATCTGTCAGTAACAGGTTCTTTCTCTCCAGGTGGAAATGCCAAACTGCGCTACCAGATCACATCAGGAAACACAGGAGGAGTGTTTGATGTAGAACCAGAGGTGGGAACAATCTTTATAGCCCAGCCTCTGGACTACGAACTGAACAAAAGGTAGGTACTTGCTCCAGGGGAAGTCACCTTTGAGGATTCGGCTATTACAGTACATGCCCATTAACCTTCAGGGAAAATGAAAGTTTGATATTATACGTCTATATGTTTTAGGCATTGTATCCTAACTTATGGATTTTTTTTTATTATTGTTGTTTAAAGTGTCTGTTTCTACAAAGTTCAACATTTAGATCAAAAGTGGTCATCTGATAGAAGTTTATCAACGCACCAGTTTTTTTCTCGGCATGCAGCAACACAGATGCATGACGTCTCACAGCGTTAACTCAAGATATGGAGAACTTGTTGAAAGGAGAAAAAGGATTATCTGATCTAGGACTGAAGTTGTGAAGTTGGTCTTTGATCCCAACCACTGTGTTTTCCTCATCCTAACCGGGTCAATTTGCTGCCGAGAACGAACCAAACAGCATCATGGTTAAAAGGCTAAATGAATAAGAAATAAGTCGTTTGACTTTATCACTCACCTCCCCTCCAACCTCCCAATGAGGAGTTTTATTTATCGTTGAATGTTATCACCCAGCAAGATCCTCACATACATTAATACTCCTTGTGTTTTAATCATTCTTAAACTGGTTCCTAGTGTGTTAGATTCTGGTACTAAAGGCTCCCACCAGCACATGACGACGTGAGAGTCTGAATTTGTAGTTTGGAAAAGTGCCTCACAGAGCTGTTGCTGATACGTTTACTCAGGTACAAGCTTCATGTCCTGGCCTCAGATGGGAAGTGGGAAGATTACACGACAGTGACGGTGAACGTGGTTAACAAGAACGATGAGGCTCCGGTGTTCACCGTGAACGAGTACTACGGCAGCGTGACGGAGGAGCTGGATGGTTCGCCGGTGTTTGTGTTGCAGGTACGGCCCGTTCATTATTCAGCTGCAAGGCACAGCGCGGGAGGGGGGATGTTTGTAATCATGTCCTTTGATTCCACATCATTATTTCTCAAATGGATCATAATCTTGTCAGGGCAAGTCTTCCTGGCCCTCCTCTATGATGATGCATATTCCAGATTTATTTATAGGGTTCATGTGGCGGTTATGAGTCAAGTCAACGTTTTTAAGAAGCTATCAACCAATGTTTCATATTAATGCCGGCTTGATTTAGATACAGCTGATAAAAGTCTGAAGCAAAGTCGGACCTGTCCTTTCATTAATTACCTGCTGCAAATTCAGAAGCATGTTATCCCTCTACGTCTGCGTTTTTCTCAAACTTTTTTCAGAAAGGTGGAATATTTTTCAGCCAAGTACTCCCTAGCCAATGTAAAGCTTTTTTTTTTGTTAGAGACAGAGGCGAACAGTGTGCCTTTCAGTGCCTAATTTATTACAATTTCAAGCACTTTCAAATTTCAAACATTTTAAAATAACATTTCAAACATGCTAATTGTGAATAATCCACGACTAAGTTCATGGCAAACCTTTTCTCATCACCACAAACTCAGATCATGTTCATATTAAATATGTTAAAGTCATGAGAGATGTCCGCTCCTGTTGTTTATCCCTGCAAACCTTTGCAGAACAGGATGTGTTCGTAGATATCGTCGCTATCACTGCTTTTGTTCGATAGAACTCATTTGTTGATTCGTCCAACTGGAGTGAAAATTAGTCTCCGTCATGCAGCAGGAAACCTTCAGAGTTCTAATGTTGACTTGATTTAAGCCAGTTTTTAAGTTGAGTCTTAAAGGCGTTATATATGTGGGACATTCTCTTATGGTCAGTGGTTTTTCCAGGTGTTACAGCCCCTGACTGAAACAACAGACTGCCCAAAGGGGCACTTGACAGTCTCCTCTAACCCCGGACCTCGTAGCTCTGCTAGTAGGCGATTTCGATTGATTCAAAATTATTCAACTTCGTCTGTTCAGATTTTATTGATCCTGCAGCGAACTCTCTTCAAAGACACAGATTTGAGTTTTTCTGCTGCGTTTTTGTCTAATATCGTCTCTTCGAGAACGGCTGCAGGCGGGAGGAGGTCTTCAGAGATGCTGAAGGTTTTTTTGGACTTAGCGACGTGCAAAGACACCAC
Source organism: Leptatherina wallacei (assembly GCA_028567055.1). Lineage (NCBI taxonomy): Eukaryota > Metazoa > Chordata > Actinopteri > Atheriniformes > Atherinidae > Leptatherina > Leptatherina wallacei. The sequence continues at coordinate 34,627,454 of JAOXYM010000001.1, forward strand.
AGATGAGGACTCCAGGGCTTTTGATGATGCGGTAGAGGGTTTAAGCATCAAGTCTTGTGTTGACCTGAATACAGCAAATTTCCTCCTAAAAAAAAGAAAAGGCGGCGGCTTACCAACATGACAGGTGTGCTTTCTGCTAGCTAGTTTCTCCCTACATCATGTTTTGGGTGGGTTCCAGTTCATGGACGTAAATCCGTACAAAACGTTTTCACCTGAATACTGACAGAATTGTGCAGACTCCACTTTTCTCTGTTTTCAGCAGCATCTCTGCTACTGTTCAACCAAACAACTGTCAAAGTGATTGACAAGTGATGTCGTTTGAGCCACAATGTGAAAAAAATCCTGATATGGAGGTGATCTGGGTTTGTTCCTATGAACTAAACTGAAAAATAAATATAGATTTTAGTTCATAAACTTGCATGAATATTTCTATTGATAGTTCAGAATTACTTTAAATTTACATGGACACTATTTTTGTTGTTTTTCTATTTTAAGTACGACCTGGAATATCTCCAAGTACCCCAGGGGTACGTGTACCCCATCTATTTCAACCTGTGACGTCCTTGTTTCAACCTGTGCCGGGATGTGTAAACAGGAAATCCTCACCTGTTGATGGGCATTACTGCAGAGGGCTTTTCAAGGCCCTGAGTTAAATGTTTTCTTATTTTTGTGCATAAAATTTATTTTCTATACTTCCTATATGAAGCTGAGAGCAGAGCATAAAGGGGGGGGCGGGGGAGGGTATGTTAAATGTGTTCTGAATTATTCACATGCAGTACTTGAGTGGGCACATTTTCAACTCTTTAAAGGAACATAAATGTATTTCTTTCCAATCTCACATTCCAGCTACAGGTTGAGTTGAAGTGTTAGTGCCCTGACCGGGTGTAATAGTCTCTGAAAGAGCAGACGACGACATTGATCTCATTTGGATTTTACCTGCTGCGATTTACAACCGCAACAATCAGCTGTCGGATACTTCCAGTCATCGTATCGCTCCGAGTGAGCAACGTGATGTATGTCTCCCTGTTGTGTAGGTAACTGCATCCGATCCGGATAAGGATGCTGACCAGGAGGCCCTGCGTTACTCTCTGCATGGACAGGGTGCAGAGAGTGAATTCATAATTGATGAAGTCACAGGCAAGATCTACGCCCAGCGGACTCTGAACCGCGAGGAACGCGCCGTTTGGCGTTTCGTCGTCCTGGCGACAGACGAGGGCGGTGAAGGTCTGACAGGCTTCACCGACGTCATCATCAACGTGTGGGACATCAACGACAATGCGCCCGTCTTCACCTGCGCCCTCAGCTGCAACGGAGAAGTAGCAGAGAACTCTGTAATGGGGACATCCGTTATGGAGATGACAGCGACCGACCTGGACGACTCTGCTGTGGGACAGAACGCCGTGCTGTCCTACAGGATTGTGGGCAGCTTAGATGCTGCTAACGCCGAGGTGGGAGGAGTGCCCACCTTCTCAGAAATGTTCACTATTAATCCCAGCACAGGGACCATCACTGTTGGTATGAGTGGTCTGGACCGAGAACAGGTTGAGGCGTACCTTCTGGTTGTGGAGGCCAGAGATGGAGGAGGGATGACTGGAACGGGAACTGCAACCATTCAGATCAAGGATGTGAATGACCACGCTCCAAGATTCACCGATCACTCCTGCCTGGCGAGGATCTCTGAGAATGCAGAGCCCAATGCAGAGGTGGGTCACGATGGGTTCACTGCACCAAGTGAGCTTATTTCACAGAAACAATGTAGTCGATTAATTAAAACAACACTTGCAGTAAATATCACATTAGGTTGTGGATGATTTAAATATGTTCTAAAAAGGTACATTTGACTTATTTAAAATGTTTTCCAGCAAAATGCCTGGTTAACACTTCTATTATATAACTCACTGTGTGAATGTAACTGCATTTATGTATTTAGAAACTGAACTAAATATAGCACCTGTGCTATGAAATTGACAGGGTATGGCTTAAGGTTGCTCCATTATGGCAGAAATAATAATCACGATTATTTTGATTGAAATTGAGATCTCGATCATTTAACACGATTATTCATTAACTTCAATAACATGAATTTATGAATTCATTTATTAACATTTATTTATATTAACATTTATTTTATTTTCAAATATTTTTAAACAAGATATTTATATTAGCCTATATAACAATCATATATTATTATAATACTTATTTAAGTTGTTAAGAAGCCCACATTCACTTTAAGGACATATTCAATCCTGATTTGTTTATTTCATGATATTGTAGTTGTCTTTGTGTGAGGTAGACTGTTAAGAGTTGTGATTTCCGAGCTGCATTGAATGCATCAGAACTCCGTGTCACAGTTTAAGTTTAATTTTCTCCTCCTCGACCGGTGGCCGGTTTTGAGTTGCGTTCCCCTGCATTATTTGTAGAACTTAGGTGATAAAACACCTCAGCCTTGCTCAGAAAACCATCATGTAGAACTTTAAAGCTGAACTGTCCGTGTAAACGATCCATTCTGTGTCCTTTTCTGCTTCAAATTTGCGGGTGGCGCTCGATTTGCAACTGAAAACAGCCTGAGAGTAAACAGAGGAGCCAAAAAATTGGATCATTTTGTTTTTATGATTGTTGAAATCCCAGATCGTAATGGAGATTAGAATGTGATTAATCGCCCAGCCCTAGTATTGCATATACATAATTCTGCATACGCATTATAATTTCACTTCTTCATTTTAATGATGGATACCAACCCTTAAACTCTCACCAGTTTTTATCCACTTTAATCCAAAATACACCTGGGCGATGTATTAGATTCAAATGTGTCTCCTAAACATGCAAAATTTGTTATTTCTTCAGATTTTAAGTTGAATTGGATACAGTACGCTGCACTGTAGTATTGCACACACAAAGCGCAGCTTTACTGTATTTCCACTAGGATTTATATTAGTTTCCTACTAAGATCTTGCCTTGATGATGGGAGAGTCCAGCCGCTGTGTAAAGTGTTCTCCACCCCATCCACCCAACGTTTTTAATAAGGTGAAGGTCTCTGGAGTCGGTTGTAACTAATCTGTAAAATGTCTCATGCTTCCGAACAACCTTTGTACAATTTGAGTCCATTGAATCTTGGCAAATGAAGATATGTTCATGTCATCAGGGAAGAAAAAGAAATCTATTGATACATAAACGTGATCTTTCATATTTCTAAATGAGCTCAATTCCTGGATACAGAAATGAGATTATCATTGTAAAGTGGCTTGACTTGTGCATCTTACCTACATAAACTCAGGACCAGTCTAAGATCTTAGAGAAAATAGATAATGGATATTGGACCTACGTATTAGTTAAATGCATTTATCAATTAGCCAGTCTGTATACGTCTCCCTGGATATTTGGGTACCCGTGTCATTGTGTGACTTCTGGTTGTGTAACTGGACCACATTGTGTTCATATGTTTGCTGTAACAACTTAATGTGCCGTGTCTGTTTCAGGAGCATCTGTTTGTCATAGAAAGGTGCAAAACTGGAGAGAATAGATTTAAATCACACAAGTTCTGCTCCGTCTATTCAGGCTTTTTCATTTCTAACTCTTTGGAGATTTGCCCCACCCCACCAAGTCTTACACTGAATGTCATCAACATTATCGTGTTTCTGTCATCAAAATACACCTTAGGTCCTGGAGCTCACTGCAGAGGACCAGGACACGGGAGAAAATGCCCAGCTGACCTTTAGTGTTGTGGCTGGAGACCAAGAGCAGAAGTTTTTTATGGTCAGTCACAAACAGGAGCAGCGCGGCGTCCTGAGGCTCAAGAAACGTCTGGACTACGAACGGCACAGCGAGCAGCGGTTCAACCTCACACTGAAGGTAAATGGATGATGAAGACCATGATGAAGCTTGATAGAAGCCAGAGGAAGAGCTGTGCTGCAGTGCCTGAAGTTAAATGTTGAAAGTATAAAATCTTACTGAACATTTGTGTTTTCTATTGACCTACAAATCTGAATTGGATTTTTTTTTTATTTCATCAAAAGACAAATTATAAACTGGAAAAGAAAAATGATTATACAAAAGAAAAGAAAAGAAAGAGTCTTTGTCCAAAGGGAAGAAGCCAGGGCTTTGACAGGTTTTATTATTATTGAAACATTTGAATATTAAGAATATAAAAACAATTATAAAAGAAAATTGGGTTTTCCTCAGAAACTCATGAAACAAACTGAAGATAAAAAATGTGTTTGTAAATAACAAGAACAATTCATCAAAATGACACGAAGTGTAAAGTGGCTCTAGTCCAGCCCAGCCTGGTCACATATTCCCCAGTCCTACCATCCTCCTCTGTGACCTGACACCCTGTTTGCTTCCTGTTTCAGGTGGAAGACCTGGACTTCTCAAGCCTGCTGCACTGTGTGGTGGAGGTGGAGGACTATAACGATCATGCTCCAGTCTTCATTCCACATTTTCTGTCTCTTGCCCCACTCCCTGAGGACATCAGCGTGGGAACCAGTGTGGCGCATTTGGTGGCCAGTGACTCCGATTCGGGCCAGAACCGTGACATCACCTACAGCCTATCGGAGGAGTCGGATCCCGAGGGTCTATTCATGATCGACCAGTCTGGCGTACTGTCAGTGGCCCGGCCACTGGATCGAGAGCACACACAGCAGCATCACTTGGTTGTCATAGCAACCGACCACGGGGTTCCACCTCTCACAGGCAGCGCTACGGTTCAGCTGCCTCTGTTGGATGTGAATGATAACGGACCTGAGTTTGAGGCGGCGTACTCCCCGGTTGTTTTTGAGAATGTGGCTGGACCTCAGGTTGGCTCAGTTTGATCTCATGTAGTTTGTCGAGTTATTGATCCGAAATGGTCCCGACCCCACAGGCACATCTCACCTTCTTTCCTGCTCCCTCCTTTGTTTAGGTAGTAAGGTTGAACCAAACATCGACCCTCCTCCGAGCTGTGGATCAGGACTCTCCGGAGAACGGGCCGCCCTTTCACTTCACCGTGCCCCCCGAGTATCGCCATAGCAACGATTTCTACCTGCAGGACAACCTAAACGGCACAGCAACGTTGACCGCTCTGAGGACGTTTGATCGTGAGCGTCAGAAAGAGTTTCTCCTTCCCATCGTCATGAGTGACAGCGGCCATCCAGCCAAAACGGTGACCAGCACCCTGACTGTGACCATCGGGGACCAAAACGATCACGCACACGTGGCGGGGGAGAAGCAGATCTTCATCAACAGTCACAGAGGTGATTAAAAAGATGAACAGAGTCTTTTGACACATTTTTAATGCCACACTCGAAGGTTTCCACTTCATGCTCCCAACCACTTAGTTCCTAATAATCCCGTCTTCTTTTAAACACAATCATTTTACACATGGTCACAAAGGCAAGCTGCTGTTCAATCATGCAGGTGATTGCAGGATGTTTAAGCATCTTCAGTCTGCTCCATATGTGGAGCTGAATGTATGTTGAGTTACAAAAAGCAGACACATAATTTTTTTCCGATCAGTATTCATAAGCTAGGATGCCTATATACACTGATGCAGTCAATGTGGCGCTCACTCAGGGACTTCAACAACCCATCAGAAGCACTAACCATTTCAGCCATAAACATTAGTGATGTACAAAGCAGAACAAGTCAGGGTGAAGTGAGGTGACAGAAATTCATTTCCACAGATAAAAATATTGCAGAGAGGAGATATTTAATTTGTGCAAAACATTGTTTTTAGATCTCTACAATGACTGTTACACACAGAGTAGAAAAGAATGTTGCATGAATAGTTTAAACACACCCGTGTAATGATATGGATACAGAACCACTGAGTGTTTATTGAGTTTGGATGGCTTTGGGAAAGAAACTGATCAAGAGTCTGTTTGTGAGTGTTTCAATTGACCGCTATCACTTCAGAGAGGGCTGACCAGAGTGAGAAGAGTGTTTTTACGATGCGTTGTGATCTGGAGAAATACCGGGTGTCAACAGCGTCCTCGTGTAAGGGAAGAGGTTAGCCAATGATTTTTTCCTACTGACTTCATGATCCTTTGAAAGGCTGCCGAGCAGTTAACCAGCAAGTCAGGATGCTGCAGACGCTATTATGCTTATTCTTCCCCAGCTACAGTGATGTGACTCATCCAGGAAAGGTCACATATGTGGTATTTGTTTATCCTTTGAGTCTGAAAATATGCCAATTCTACAAGAAGTGTTGAGCTCCAACAAAGGCTCTTCCTGCCTCGGTCTGTTAACAGCCAAAATACAGCTCTCTCGTTTATTTACTTCCATATGAAATACCTGACATGAATGGCAACTTGTCTCAGTATTGTCTCATTCCTCAGAAGCTTTTTGCAAAGACAAACAACAGGCTGAAATCCATCATGTCAGAGTACACCTTAACATTTTGAAGTTTCTGAATAATTCCCACATAGTTTAGTTCTTTCAACTTGAATGTAATTTCTGTGCATTCAAACCGCATATTTGTTTTTTCCTTCCTGCAGTCGCACGTCTTGGTTCTGCTTAGAGGAAATGATAAATGAATTCTGGAGCATGAACGTTCAGGCCTTTCATTTTTCATCCATTTTCTTCATTTTGTTGCACTTGAGCTGTTTGTGATATATTATACGGTTCGTAGAGCTGTGATCTTCCAGCTCTGAGCCTACTCATCTTAATGCTGTTACATATATAACATATGCACCACACACATGCATGCCCGTGTCATGTACAGATGAAACATTAGTACAGAACAACATTTCAGCTTCCAGATCTGTCTCTTGAGCTTGTGCATCAGCATCACATAGACAAGTTACACAGTTAGCTCATAAATGGATGAATTCTCTTTTTCAGGTCGTATGCCAACCACAGTCCTCGGCAAGGTCTACTCTCCTGACCCTGATGACTGGGACAACAAGACCTATGTCTTTGAAGGACATGTGCCAAGGTAGATCAAACTTATTCAGTGGATCAGTAGAAACGCCTTGGGCATCTTTTCCTGGTTGATATCTCTCATAGCTTGTTTTGTTAAAACTGATTTCCTTCACGATGCAGCTGCATATGCAGGTTTTTAAAGATTCTGTTGCAGACATGGTGAATATTTTAGAGACATCATGTTCATTTTGCTAGTCTTGCCGACAGATCCAGCAGTGCAGAGCGATGGTAGTCGCTAGAACTTACATACGGTCCTTGTTTTCTCTCTTCGTTTAAAGAAAACTCAAGCTTGTCCAGATGACACCGCCGATGGTCTGATGTTATTTTCCACTTCACCGGACATGACGTGGGGGGGGGGGGTCACGTGACCAGTTCATTTTAAGTAAAGATGGTGCGAAATGTGTGACCGGAGGAGGAGACGGGAATCTTTTTACAAATTATTTAACAGAAAAATATAACCACCATCCTTCATAACAAACAACAGCAAAATGCTCCAAAACATCAAATGTTTTGTATCTCCAGCTTCCTCAGGGTGGGGTCTCGCAGGATGAGATTTTACGAGAATTAAGGCTTATGCGCTAAAAACCATTCAATGGAAACATCGGCATATCGTAATTGTACTTTGTTGAAATTTTAGAAATATCGCTTTTATTTTGTGAAAAACTGTGAAGGAAACGCAGCTAATGACAGACACTTGAGTTGATGTAAAATAATTTATCAAGCAGCAAATATAATGATGGTCACTGTGCCCCCGTACCCTGAGTCACGTTGTATTTTCCAGTTAATCTTCCAACACTCGATACCGGTTGCTGTGGTTTTTAAATCATGGAAAGCAACAGCATCCTGAGTGTGATACCTATTTTCTCTCAACTTTACCTGCTCCTCCTGCTCGATATTCCTTCACAAATTGATTCTTAATTCACTCATCCCCTCCCCATCCCGGTCTTCTTTTTGTAAGTGTGTGTCTGTTTCTCATTATTTGATGTGGAGATTTTAGTCGGGTTTTTGAGACTTCCTCTTGCCAAAAGTGACAAAGAGTTGATTTATTTTCACCACACATTCACAGATACAATTCCCAAAAGTCTCAGTAGTCTCCAGCAGTCCATGATATCTTTATCTCCCAGACCCAGCAGAACCCAAAATGACAAACCTCTCTTTTCTATCTTTTAGTTGGGTCTTTTTTCATTCTGTTTCATTTTCACGTTAACTGTTTCAGCAACAAAAAGACTTCGAGTTGAACTTTACCAGCTGTGTCTTAGTATTTTCGGCTTCATTTCAGTGTTGATATATACACTCAGTGGCTTTGATGAACACTGCTAAGTAACTGTGTTTGCTTATTAACATCGGTGCATCTTGTTGAATAGGAAACTTTACTTTTGTTCAATGAAAAACCAAGTAGCTGATATGATGATCTGACTCAAGAAAACTGAGAAAAAGATTAATGAAAAATGTCTTCCAGTAATGCAAACCCTGGTATTAAGACATGATGTTCACCCCCACAGAATGTGCTGTACGTTAAGTTCATGCAGCCCTTGTCTGTACAAGTGGTTTATTATTTGATTTACCATGGTTCTGTCTTGGATTTCCTCTCTAATTAAACTTGAATGAGTTCATTTACTTTACAAGGGCAGCATGGAGGAAAAGGACTAAGTCAGATTGCTTCCTCGAATGTCTTTGTGCCTTTTAGTCCTTTTCTTTTTTTTTACTTTGTCCCCCCCCTCCTTAGTACATAATTTCTGCGCACTTTCTATTATTTTCTCAGAGGGTAATTGATTAACAGTATGAAAGCTAAAACACGTAATACAAGCTTTGATTGAAGTGCTTGAAAGATTATTTTGTAATGGGTTTTTTTCATCTTGGTTAGTTGGATCAGATACTGCAGGCGACTGCGTGTGGAACAAAAGGACATTAGTATTTTTAGTCTTTATATAACATGGATGACTCAGACACATGTGCATCACAACATTATACATATTTTACATTTAACACGGGTTACATCAGTTATTTTCTGCCTTCATCCCAGTGACGGCTGTGCGCCGTCATTACCATGTTTACAGCTTGTTAAACATCCCCAGTTTCATATTCATGAACCTGGTATTACAAGAATGTTGGGGGGCATTGTTTTTATTTTTTTCCTCAAATGTTGCACATTTATTTGCTTTGTCACGAGAAAGAACTGATTACAATCAGGAAAATTTGCATCAAGTGAGTCCATGTGAAAAGCTGAAAAAGGTGCTTTTCCTCAGCATTTACAAAGTTTAGTTAGCTCACATAAATGGATTAAAATAGAAACAAGGATATTTGAAGGTGGCCATAGACTGAGGATAGAAATATTCACTGGGGTGGAATACTCACCACACTCATCCACACTCACCAACCAACAAAAAAGCTTGCAGTTTCTGTTAAAAGAAGACGTGTCACACTAACTGCACACAATAAAACAAATGAGGGGGGGATACAACCACGGTGAGCTACTCCAACATCACCCAAACAACAATGAGTTTTTGCAAATAGCATTAAGACAAAAGAACAGTGACTAAGGCATCTCACTAACGGATGGATATGAGAGCCACAGTCTCCTATTCGGCTTCTAAAGGTGGCAGGGGTTATTTAGACGGCAACTTAAGGAAAACCAGCACCTGCCAATCAAAATGTTTCAGAACATCCGGCAACAGATTCTGACTGATGACGGCCCGGAGCACATGACAACTAGAGGCAGACCATAACCTAGAGCTGGACCACAACCTAGAGCTGGACCACAACCTAGAGGCGGACCATAACCTAGAGCTGGACCATAACCTAGAGCTGGATCACAACCTAGAGGGGGACCATAACCTAGAGCTGGACCACAACCTAGAGGGGGACCACAACCTAGAGGGGGACCACAACCTAGAGCTGGATCACAACCTAGAGCTGGACCACAACCTAGAGCTGGATCACAACCTAGAGCTGGATCACAACCTAGAGCTGGATCACAACCTAGAGCTGGACCACAACCTAGAGGGGGACCGTAACCCAGAGGCGGACCGTAACCCAGAGGCGGACCGTAACCCAGAGGCGGACCGTAACCCAGAGGCGGACCGTAACCCAGAGGCGGACCGTAACCCAGAGGCGGACCGTAACCCAGAGGCGGACC
>JAOXYM010000001.1:34640429-34650844 GCA_028567055.1 Leptatherina wallacei
TCAGGTTTACACCATGTTTACATCATGTTTACACCATGTTTATATCATGTATACATCATGTATACATCATGTTTACACCTTGTTTATACAATGTTTACATCATGTTTACATTGTTTACATAATGTTTACACCATGTATACATTATGTTTACATCATGTTTATATCATGTTTACACCATGTATACATCATGTTTACACCATGTATACACCATGTTTGCTGTTATTGGAGATGTTGAGCCGTGAAAAGGGACAGAGAAACTTCAGAAACTGAAGCTGTAGTATAAGTTGAACATGATGACAAGGAGAAAAAAAGAGCTGTATCTGTTGTCTGGAGATGCTTTTGTTTTAAAGTAGCACTACATAACTTTACAAAGTTAAAACTCTGCTTCGGATCTGTTTTGATGGCACACTGTTATTCATTATGGACAATCCTGGTGCTGAGAAACCACACTTCACCACAGAGCATCACATTGCACCTGCGTTTTGCTTTATGGCACCACATCACACACTAGCAACTGGATATCACACACTGGCCTCTTTGGATGCGCACAGTGGCTGATACATCAAAGAGGAGCAAGGAGAATTGGGGAGGAGAGAGAAATAGCAGAAGATGAGACAAGCTTCAAGTTTGGACTGACTTTTACTGGCTGGAGAGATCTTAGAGAAGAAATAGGATGAAGATGGATGCAGAATTATCCATTATTACATGGTGGCAAAGTGAGAAAATGGCCATAGTTCAGTCTTGTGGTTGTAAATGGTGTGGTTGTAGACTGGTTAAGAACAACTGATCCACTGCAGTTCTTCTTTCAATGAGTGGAAAATGTGGTTAACACCCAGTCACACATGGGAAAAAAAAGTCAAATGCAGTATAAATTTAAAAACTACTACACATTGGGAGATGAGTCTGATGATGTGGTGGATGGATGAAATTTTGATAGGAAAATCCTTCTTTTTCTTTTTTAAATATTATTTGGCTCTAGGAGCTGTTATGACACAGTTGCCGGACAGGAAAGGGTTTTTTTTCCACTTTTTTTTTAAATCACTATTCTTGTCTTTGATATGCAACAGTCTCTTTGAAAAATAGTTTTGTCGACTTCAACTGATATTTTTCCCTCGGATCCTCTTCAGAACAGCCTCCAGCTGCAGCTCAAACACTCAGTCTGCTAAAAGCTGCTCTCGTTTTCTTCCAACACTCCTCCTTGTTTGTAAAGCTTCACCGAAAAATGGAGGCAGCTTTTCCATTCCTTTGGGAAGCAGTTGTCTTCATTGTCTCCGTTGGTCTTTGTTAGTCTCTGACTTTCTAGAGCAGACTTCCTGCCAGGCTACGTCACGTAGACGGGAAGCTGCAGTGCTCAAAATTTTGACTCTCGTCTTGCTTTTCCGGTTCATTTAGCTCAGAAAGACTGTAAGATTGGTAGGGAAAACAGATCAAACCCTTATTTACAGCTGATTTCAGTTTTATTGTTAAATTCTACGATTCCACTTTGCAGAAATCACAGGGCCCTAAACTGCCCACTCTGTTCTGTTTACAGTCGAGCTTGAGGCTGTTTTTACTCTTCAGTTGTTGTGGGAGGGAGATTTTACAAATTGTCTTTTATTAAGTAGTTTTTATTATTCAGACATAAACATCTCTTCAAATCATCATGAGACTTGTATTTCTGATGCCAATTTATTTTGTTTTATTTACTTTTTTATTCCATTTAACCCTCTGGTGACCAGGGTATAAATGGTCGTTTTTGACTACTTTTGATTTTATGCTTATATTTCACCTTTAAATACACTTTAATCAGACTTGTATGGTATCATTATTTTCAGCACAATCTCATCTGTGTGGTTTAACAGTTATTTTGTCGTTCTGATCTAATGTATCAAAACACTGGACCTAAAATGACACAAAAAACCCAATCTGAGTGGGAAAAAGTTGAATGTATTACTGTCAAAACCACATACATGTCTAACAAACCGTTTTTATAACTTAGAATGAAAATATAGATTGTAAATTTTAAAATATCATGTACAAATTTGGCCAATAACTGTTATAGAACAACTATTTACATTAAAATGTAAGCAGTACCTCAGGTGGGGGGTTTTCTACAACAATGCACCAAACTCAAAGAGGTGGACTTCCTGCTCCACATTCACAAATATTCTCATTGTTTTTACACAAAAACTATTTTACACACTAAACATAAACAATAACTTTACACTTCAGACACAATAAATGTCACAAACATGTATTACTTGACATTTTTCCTTTTGGTTAATGTTGTGCTTTTTTCCACCAATAGGGAGCCCTGCTGCTAGAAGTACGTGGGAGTTTCTGCTTGCTAGCATGTTCGTTATAAAAGCCCATTTTTACCATTTCTTTCTGCATCAAACGTGACGGTGATAAACAGGAAAAAGTGTGCCATATATTTTCTATCATAAGTCTAGTTTTACTGGTCAAAAAACACGATTTAAAAACTGGTTTTATACTTTTGAAGTCTGTCCTGTTGACTGAAGTTGGAATGGAGACGCTATGTGGCTGCATCTTGCTGCTAGGTCGTCTTAAATAGGATATGCGATCTGGACGCACCGGCGCGTCCGTAGTCCCCAGAGGGTTAATTTTCCTTAAATACAAATCCAACCCAGTTTAACATATCTTATAAAACTCTGTGACCTCCTCAGATTGGACCTTTCAAGCACACCTGGCATCCCCCTGTCAGCTGTGCCTGCTAATGAAGGCCTATGACGAACAACAACACCAGTTTGGATTGATTCCTGCTGACTGGGACGGTTTGGGAATGCAGCCTTTATTTGCAGACTTGTCTCGAGTTACAGAAATACTGCTGATTGTTGTTTACTCTTGTGTTTGCACTGTTTCAGCATTATCTTAAGGGTTTTTGTTCTTTTTTTAAAAATATTCCGCCCATTATTAACTCCTCCCTCCTCATTCATAGGATGTCTGCTGTTGTCATTACACACTTGGAAAAACTCTGCTTCCATTACTTATGATGGCAAAATAATTAGTTGTGGATTTGCTCTGCCAGCACATTCCCCTCACATTTTGAGCAGCATCCATCACTACCTGATGTACAGCACATCGGCTGTCTGCTCAGAATTAAATTTGCTTTAGAGAAATGGGACATGGCTGAAGGATTTTATGATTTCAGAGATATTATTATATATTTAATAGAAGCAGGCAGAGAGGCCAACAGATGCTCTCTGAAGAGGAGAGGGGAGCAGAGGAAGAGAATGAGCGAATGGAAAAGGTGCAAGTGAGAGTCAAAGCTCGTATAGGCAGATAAAAGGATTTCCTACTCATTTCAGGAGAGGGTTCAGGTAAATTAATGTGCACCAAATCCAGAGACACTGTGGATGAAATCAGCATGTATCTTTAATGTTTGTGCAAAATATAGACAAACAAATGTGTGAGATGAATAATGGAAATCAAAGTGACTTAATTACTGAATAAATTATTTTGTTTTTATTTATTCATTGTTACGGAAACATGAATTTCTCATCCACTTGATTCAGTGTTGTAAAGATAGACCGTTACAGCTTATCTTACCCTCTATAAGAACTTGAATGACCACACTGACGAAATCCCTGAGCTACTTTTAACCTGCAGTTCAGTCAGCAACAATCTCAGGGAAAATAATGTGACTCGGCCATTTTGAAACTAAATGTAGGATTATTGCCTCTGAGATCATCCTGAGGTTCGGCGATCTACTGTGTGCATGCATGCGGAGGATGTGTAACAGTAATCATTTCCAGGATTTTATTTTTCCATGTGGAGCTTTGGAGTAAACACTCATTGATTCTCAGTCTCAGGGATTATGAAAATACTCTACTTATAGCATTACTTATACCCTCCTTGACATTCTAAATCCCATTTCAAGAACAAATGTGGAATGCAATAAGGAAGCTCAAAGAGAGCACTAGTTAAATCTGCCTTACTAAGATTAAGGCTCCCTCTCCCCCTCGCTTTCTCAATATTGATGAGAAGGTAAAACTGTAGTAAACAAAAAGTCCTTGAAACGTCCACATAACGCGAGCTGAAGGAGAGAGAGAGACGCACAGCCAGAGTTCATTCACTGCATACAGCAAGCTGATGCAATTTTTGTCACACCATGAGGACTTCATGCAATATTCCTGCCAAGATATTGTTTTTTAACAGCAGAAATGTGAGGAGAGTAATATTCTGTCTGTTTCCGGTTAAAGCTGTATTGACACTGAAGTAGGCAAAGAAAAATGCACCGATCAGTCATAACTTTATCACCACCAGCCTTATGTAAAGATGATTGTCCTCATGCTGCCTGAGGACACAATCACACAAGGACAGTCCGGGGGACTCTGTTAGATTGGTATTTGGAAAAATGTCACACCTTCCTTTGGTTTGCTTTCACACTGCACTTTAATCAAGCAGATCAAACCTCCTAAAACACGTCGTACAGTTACAGCAGCTACTCGCTGAGGGTGATATTCCCCTAAACAACCACTGTCCAAGAAGAAAGGAGAAGAAAATCAGGCTAGTTGATTGTCCAGGATAAAAAAAAAACTTAATCACAGCAAACAGTGGAGCAACAATATATGCATGCAGTCTCTGGGTTTCTGTTTTTACTTTGGTGTTAAAACCTAATGTGGTTTTCACCAGAATCTGTCCCGTAGGAGCAGCAGGAGAGGCAGCCAGATATCCAACATTTTATACGTCCCTTCCTCTCTTTGGTTCACTGGATGGTCTCTTTACCTTCATACTGCAGTGCTCGCTTGAAAGTGAACTGAGACCCCCGGTTTTCAAGCGGACCAGAATTAGCTTCTTTGGTCCCCACCAGAGTGTAAATGAGTGTTCACACTGCTCCAGATGAACTGACCTCAACAATAGTTCCTCCCAGCCCCGTAGGGTCAGGCCTTTTTGGATTGGGCTTGCTTTTTTTTTCTTTTTAGTCCCTCAGAAGCCAGTAGAACCCATCAGATTGGTGTTTGGGAAGTTTGGAGGTTGGTCGTATACCCACATCGTCCCGTCCTGAGCCTGACACGTCGGTAGAAACAGTTTGTTCCAATAAAAGTAAAGATAAAACTAAAAACTTGATAATTTTTTTTCTTTTTATGTAATCAGAATAGACGTTTTGGTTCCCACTCAGCATGTAGGGTCATGGCCAATATTTCATTACAAATCAAAGCAGCTGGAGGTGATTTTCAGATAAGTTATGAAAGTAAACTTCATGATACCATCAGCTCACGTCTGTGTAGGCCTGAGAATCATACCGTCATGTCGGAGGCAAAACCTGAAGGTGCATTTTTAAAATTTCTTCTACTAACATTAAACAAGATAAACACAGCTATGTCATTGTTTACTTCCTCTATTCTGGACCAGAAACTGCCTAAAAAGGGCTTCACATGAACTGCTCATCAACTGGCATATGATTGTACTACCTAGTGTTGATGATCTGTAGTAGGTGGTAATGAAAACGACTTTGGTATTTATTTAGTTGGATCCCTGTCCCTGAGTTTCCTTGAGTCCACGAAACAGAAAGAATCCAGTGGGAGATCAGGGATTTCCAGTGTCAGAGGATGTCAGAAACATGCAAAGGTTTTTGTCCAAGATCTTCTGGTGAGGACTAGAAGAGGAGGATCAGTTCCTACGGGCAAACAAGTTTGATTACATCACTCGCTAATACTTTGTAAGCTGGAGTAAGACTGACAAGAAAAACCTCTACATTCAGGCAGAGTGCTGGAGCTGTCGACCCGTCTTTATCTCAGAGGAGATTGAGGACTGCTGGCAGCTGAAGCCTGACACAGACCAGTCCTGTAATTACAGGGGAAGTAAGGTAGGAGTGAGGAAAAGAAAGAAAAAGGTCCTACTTGGAAAAGCAAGGGATAGGACTGTGACTCATACGGTTAGAATAGAAAGCCAGCATTACACACTGGATGTGAGGAGTCTGAGGGGACACTGTTAGTCTGAGGGACTAACAAAGGAAGATAAGTCTCAGCATGACAACTAATCACTACAGTTTGAGTTCTCATAAGTTTACTGCTTTTCACGCGGTGCAACAGGTAAACTTGGCTGTGACATGTTTCATGTTTTGATGCTATATATACCATACGCTGCAACAATGAGCTATCTTAATATGAGTAAATAAACACTTCAATTGAGAAGATTCAGACTACAATGAAGTGAAATAATCTGCCAATGCAGTAAGATAATTACACTTGGAAAGATTTCCTGAAATAAGAAAAAATATGAAGATTTTAGACAAGTGCGAAACATCTTAAAACGAGTTGTGAAACACTCATTTCAAGTCCCTTATTAGGGAAAAAATCTCTAAACTAGTCTGTCCATGCTTCTTTTCAGTGTTGTTTCTTTCTCACTTTGAGAGAAAAGATCTTAAAACAAGGTGATTCTTCTTATTTGAGAATTGCTTTTAATAGCCTTTTTTTCTTTTTTTTTCTTTTTTTTTTAGAAAAAAGAAGCTCTGCCTTGACCCCTCCCCTACTGAAAGGGTAGCGGTAGCACTGCCAACAAGCACACACATACCTGGATGGAGTTGGGTGAAATGTTTTTACCAAGGACCAGATTGATCAGAATGACATGAGAGTTGAACCCCCAACCCTCTGTTTCCTGTATCACCTGCTCTACCATCTGTACCACCAACTACCCTTCCTAAGCCTTCATGCTACCAGTTATTAAATTCACATTTAGTTCATCTTGTTTTCAGATCTTTTTTCTCAAAGTGAGAAAGAAACAAACTGAAAAGAAGCATTAACAGAGTGTTTTTACACTTAATAAGGGGCTTGAAATGAGTGTTTCACGACTTGTTTTAAGATATTTCTCACTTGTCTACAGTCTAACTATGTTTTCTTATTTCAAATCTGTGCGAGTTGGTGCGGTGAGGTCTTGAAACAAGTTTTTACAGCTAAAACTGGGTGTGATAGATACAATGTGATCTCAAACAGTGTCTCAGTGAAATAATTTAACTTAATATGTTTGTAAATTAACCAATTTTAACATTCAGTTACTAAGAAATAAAATACATACTCTCAAAACAAGATCATAAAGACTACTTGGCTGAATACGAGATTGTAAAACTTGGTTAGATAGACCAGTTTTTGCAGAGTAGGATGTGCATATCTGCTGTGATTGTGAAGAGCAACGCAGATTCTCAGTATTACATCACTGTAAAGTAGGTTTTATGAGGTCATGGGCTTGTAGAGTCTTCCATGAATTATAATTTCTCTGCTGTTTGTTTCCATGTTGCATTCTTCTTGGCATGATCATGGTATGAGCTGAAAGACACGGCATACGTATACTCCACGTACACTGTTGAATGAACCGGTCCAGAAAACTTGAGTGTGCTTCACAGTTAGCATACATACAGTTAGGGAAATTTACTTAAAAAACCCAGATGAAGCGTGTCAAACTGTATTTATACTCCAGTTTTCTGTTTATTTTTTTTCAAATGATGTTTTAATGTCGTTTAAACAAGTACTGTAGCATCAAGTTATTAGCATCCAAACTGGGTGAAAAACAACATGTAATGTTTAACTCTGAAATTAATATAACTAGTTTAAATATCAAATTAAAATATTTGATAAAGTAGCTTAAAGGCTATAAATATGGACTTCAGGTATGCTGTTCTGACAGTGTATGCCAAATCATCAGAACACCGGCTGTGTCAAAGATCCGGGGTCTCCGGAGCAGCTGCTCAACCACTTTAGCTAACGCTGACCCCAACAAGTTCCAGTTTTTACAAATGTCAGAAACCATGTAACGGGTGAATTGTGTTGGTTATAAAGAAGTCACTTTATATTAAATGCAGTGAGAAAGAGAAGATGTATGTCTCTGACAGTACGATTCAACAGTCTCATTGGTAACCTGCGTATTGACTGAAACATCGGCTGTGAATCACTTAACTCGGCAAAATGTGTACATCACGAGCTTGTGTTCGTCCAGTCAATGTGATGGCATCAAATTTTTGCTCTTATGTAAGGACAAAAAAAATCCCATTAGTCTTAAAGATCTCCCCCACCCAAAAAATCCACTTGCTAAAGCTATAATTCCCAAACTGAAGTCTCTGCTTCACATGAGGCGAATGTCAAAAATGTCTCCCAGGTCTCTTCTCCAGAGAGGCTGTTTGCAAATTTAAAGTGCAAAATATCAATACAGTGGCTGGATTATGACTTCTGTGTGTGGATGAAGTCAAACACTGTGGGGAGAGAGGTACTTTGGTTGTTGCAAGGACAGAAGCCTGTGTGTTTTATGCATTTTATCTAAAAGTTTACTGCTGATGTGATTCAGATTAAAGTGGCATTCCTTGCAGACACATTCACTGGTTTCAATGAGAACAACAGATGCAAGGTCCTGAATCAAACATGCAATACAAAGACTCTTCAAATGCAATCTGGAATACAGAGCTGGGAATTTGTCAGATAGGAAGCTAAACCAATTTTCACTGCAGATGAAACCATCCAGTGGCATTGAGTGTGTGTGTTTTTAAGCACTAATTGACTCAGCATACAAACATGCTTGGGCATGAAATTGTCTCAATTTATTGATGCTGACAGTAAAATGAGACAACTAATGAAAGAATCATGAGTTTTAGACCTCTATATTTCCAGCCTTGATAATGTGGCATACCAGGGGTCGTGTTCACAAAGAATCTTATCTCACCACCAGGACTTAGCTAAAAACTTGTAGTGCTATGTAGGAGGCTACATAGCACTACAAGTTTTTAGCTAAGTGCTTCCTCTTAAAACCTGTTCACAAAGCTACTGACGGTAACTTTTACTACGGAACTGAGAGGACTACTAAGCTAAGAGAGAGGGCGAAGATGACCCCGATGCTATGGATGATTTCATGTTTCTTGACACTGTGATTTGCTGTGTTGGGTATTTGGATGTTTTAGGTCTCTTTCAGTAAATTCAGGGCAGAAAGTAAATTCATGACAGTGGTGCGCGGGTCGACCAGTAACCCGCGGGTTGCCCGTGGACTGGGTCGGGTCAAGAAATCAGGGGATTTAGCATTTTTGGGGTCCTCAGGACTAATCCTAACCATTTTCAGCTTTAGGAGCTAGTTTTAGCGCTAAAATGCTTTGTGAAATACTCTTAGGCAAAACATGTAGGAGTCCTAAATTTAGGACTGACGCGCCCACTTTTTCTACGAGTTACTCCTAAATCGGAAGGTTAGGAGCTACTTTTACCCCTAAAATTCTTCGTGAATACAGCCCCCAACCTTTGAAGCTGGGCTTGCTTTTTCAAGCTAATTCAGTGTTTTATTCATATTTCCAGCAGAAAGTATTTAAATAAGTATTTAAATAGTCTTAGGGTATAAAAGGACTTCTGCCAGTTAATCAGCTCAGAATGCTCAGGTATTAGTTGAACCTGATTTTTTAAAAAAAAAAGTCAAAAATCAGCCAGATGAGCAACTGGACTTTCAGGAGAAACATGTTGGGAGCCACTGACCATAAAAAGTTTAAAGAATTAATGAATAAATAAAAGTTAAGCTGTGTTTTGACTCTATGCATTGGATTCAAAAGAAGTACCAAGTCTTCCAAAAAATATTACAATGGCTCTTTCTCACACTCATAACAGTATTCAACTACATAAGAGAAATATTTATCTTTTTTTCCCCACCTATTTGGGTGAAATGTCAAACCCAGAGACAGAAGAATGTCTGTGCACCGCCTCCGATGAAGCCTCTGGGAAGGAGAAGGCAGAAGTGAGTTGTAAGGTTGGATCAAAGCCAGGTGCAAAGGCTGCCATTCTGTATTAGGAGTTACCCTTCCCCCAGCCCTCCTCACTGTCTCTCTGTCTGCCTGTGTCCCTGTTTCTCCCACTGGACCGACTGATGGGAGCTGACATTCGCCTCAATCCCTCACACTGTATCCACTGAGCCCGTCCTGAACCCCCAGTCTCTCCTCTTAATGCGTGGGCTCTGTCTCACTCTTTTCACTCACTGACCTATTCATCCATCCCACCTCTTTTTTTCCTTCTTTTTTTAAACAGTTTATACTGTATTTGTATGCATGTATGCATGTATGTATGTGTGTACTCATCTGTGTCTGCTAGAACCAGTCAGTCTCACAATGCTGAGATTTGACAACATTTTTTACAGTCTATAGCACCTCCTGGTCGTTTTGTATCATGTAAAAGATGTTAAGGGATCAGCTCACATTAACTACTCGCTGCAGTGCAGAAGAGCTTCTTCAACACCAAACGAAACTGGCATTAGCTGGTTGATGCCATCAAAAGACATTTTTGATTATTTCTAAGCAGAGACTCTCAATTAAATCTTTTTTTAGTGGAAATTATGTCATTGATTCAGGTCATGTACTGTACTGATCCAAAGTCTAAAATGTTCGAGACCGTCGTCTCTAGCTGCTCAGGATGGGGATTGGATCGAAGACTAGATTCATCCAGTCTGTTGGTTTCCTTAGC
>JAOXYM010000001.1:34660541-34672065 GCA_028567055.1 Leptatherina wallacei
GTTGGAGATGATCTGAGCTTTGTGACATGGTGCATTATCCTGCTGGAAGTAGCCATCAGAAGATGCTCCACTGTGCTGGTAGGCTGTGCTGGTTAAACCATGCCATGTTGGTACTAAGGGGCCCAAAGTGGGACAAGAAAATATCCTCCACACCATTACACCACCAGCAGCTGGTTTCACTTCAGCTCCATGAAACTTTGCACAGGTGGTTATGATTTCACCTCTGATAGAATCTCACAAGTGTTAGCTTGATTTTGATACTGAGACAATCAGATCAAGAGAATTTATAATCACAGAGAAATAATCAATTCTTTTTGTGTATATCATTTTCAAGCCAAAACCCCAAAAAGGTTACTCCTCGTCATGGACTAATTTTCCATAAATGACTGAAACGCTGTGATCAAAAAACTCAGAGGACTGAAATAAGTCCAACTTCGGAAATGTCCTAATGAAGTGAATAAAGATGTTTTTACTGAGTGGAGTCACTTTAAATATTCATAAAGTTTGGATCTCAGATAACGTTATAATTAAACCTATAAACCTGCAAACCAAATCGCAATATTTGTTAAGAAATAATTGTAAATATTAATCATTCGGCACTATTTGCTGCTTTCAAAGTACCTTCAACCAAACATGGTTAGTAGAGACCGAAGCTACATCAGTGCTTCTTGTGCCCGGATGTGACTGTTTTCATTATAGTTTGGGAGATTGTGTGAGAATCTTGAAAACTATTTGTTCATGTTATTTATCCTTCTTACAGATTTTTAAAAAAATCTTTTAGTAGTTTAATATTTATTTTTATTCTGGACTCTTACAGTATCTTCTGTTTCTCCTTCCACCGGTTGCATCAGAAGCCCAGATAATAACTGAGCCACTCCCGTGCTGTACAGTTAAGGTGGTGGTGCTTTAATGAACTTGTGCTTCTTCAAACATTCCTCCACATACATCTTTGCTCCATGTTGCTTAAACATTTCTACAACATCAATGAATGGGACCTGTTTCCAGATTGGTTTAAGCTTATTTTAATCTTCATTTCCAAACTTGTAGTGCTGAACTTGTGCTGTAGGACACAGAGAGAGATAAACCCATGATTCTTTAATGAAGGAAATGTGCATGCAGGAACGTTGCAACATGATCCCTGAGTCTGGTAAATCTTCCTGAAGGTCTTTCGCAGTCAAACCTGGATTTGTATTTGTCTTTCTAGCAACGCTGTCAGCACACGGCTGTTCCCTTTTACTACCATGAATTAATTATAGTGCAGATACCTTCCAGTTGCTGTAGTGTCTTATGACCTGTCCCTTTTTTGTGAGCATCAATATTTACTGAAGTTTCAGAGTTAGGAAGCATCTTAATGGGCTTCGTTGCTACGGATGGTTTGTGTGGCTTTAAAGCTTTAAACAAAACTGCATCATTAGGCCTTTAAGGATGATTGTCAGAGTGTAAAAATACATCAACCTACATTGATACATCGACTCAGTGATGAATGATCCAATGGGAGGGATCTTAACTAAAATAACCAAACACTGATACATTAATCATTTGTAAGACGCCCATAAAAACAAAGTGGAAAGGGTTGATATCTAAAGGTGTGGTTAGTAACTATGATTAAATCAGACTATTCTAGCTTCATGTGTCAATGTTTAATGTCTACAAATAGAAATCTATTGTTTCAATTTTCTTTCCATGATGTAAAAATTTTAAAGCTCAATATCATATTTTAGGTTTTTATATTTCGGTTGATTTTTTTTTTTTGTGATTTTATATGAATGGAAGGGATTGTGTTAAATGAGCATGTGATATTGTGTCATATTGATTATCGATCCCGAATCAAATCAAGATCATAATGTGGCAGCCAGAATATTTTATACCAACAAATGAAATCATTATCCACCGAATCAATGTAATACTGTGTGATCAAACTTATCTTCTCCTCTACCATGTTTTAGACCAGATACTGTAGACCCATCTAGGTCTGACACTGGCATAAAAAAAATTATAATAATTTAACAACCCAAATTTATGCATCTTCTCTTTTGCTTCATCAAATCTATTCACAGCAAAAATAATTTGAAGATCTTTTGCATGCTACCTGCAACCCTTAACATTTCACCTGCAGCGGGACATCTCTGAATTGTTTTTCTGTCTCCATTAATCATTCAAGGCCTCCATTGACCATCCAAGGATCCCATAAGTATTCAAAGAGTTTAGGTAACTTAATGCCCAGTGAAGTGAGACCTGATTTTACCTATTACAGAATCCTCATTGATTCTTAGACTGGGTCAACCACAAGAAATAGAAAAATAAAAAAGAAGTTGTTTAATGGTCCATGGATGTGTTAATCTATCTAAATCTAAGTCGTGTTATAGGTAATTAAAATCTTGTGCATCTTTATCTTTTATACGTGTCTTATTGGATATCATTTCACCGTCTCGAGGACAGACTCGGCTAACTTTAAATAATAATGGAAAAAAAAAAGCATATCATTGCCACGGGAACGAGTAAAACCTTAATTCGCATTGATGCTCACTCCCTGACCGCTGGCTTCAGTCAGACCTCATTTCACGTTTCACGAGTCTGAGTGGAAGTACGCGACCTGTCTGTGTGTGGTGTTTAAGTGAGAGTCATCCGTACAAGTTGTGTGCATTTCCCAGCTGAGAGGGAAAAAAGTGTCCGCAGAGAACCAGGCTGTGTTTGCATTTTGTATGTCTGTTGGGGGGGGGGGACTGTCCAAGTCCAGTCATGATCACGCTGGTCAGTTCAGGTGAATCACCACACAGCCTCTCGCTTCGTCCCATGACCTCCTGGCACATGTGACCGTCTTCACGGAAGACAAAAGGATGGACATACAGAGAAGAAAATGCAAGTATACGGATGAAACTCTGGAGCAAGATGGCTAGAGAGAGAAGCAGAGAGGGAGAGAAAGATGTGTAAGTGGAGAGGTATAGGCTTTCAGGTGTTATTTGTGAGGAGAGCGCGGAGCATTTCATCTGAATTCAGCCAAGTTCTCTGGAGAAGACATTGATCAGAATGAGATGTGAAGCGTGGCGAGAGAGAGGATGAACGAGAGCCGGAGAGACGGAGGAGGGGGTTGGCGGACAAGAAAGAAAGGAAGGGCAGAGGAAGGGAGAGAGGTGGAAGGAGGGGGGAGGGGTGCGGAAGACGAAGCAGTGCTCATTATTAATGGCCTCAATTCTCCAGTAATGCCTCAGAAGTAGAAGTTTCTTTTAAAAAAAAAAAAAGCCTTTCTTTCCCTACATCCTCTGTTTCTCCCTGCTCTAGCTCAATAATGAAACTTCTCCCTCAGTGTTTTCAATCTAGCTCTCCCTACTTGACTTTTAATGATACTGCATCAGTTTTCGATCTTTTGAAAACCATTGGTATGGGGTTTGGATACCAAGGTTCATCTTATTATATTAATGTGGTCCTGAGGGCAGGAAAGAGGATTGTGGAAGCTTCTAAATGCATTGGAACAATAGTCGAAGGAACAATACATCCCTACGGTCCTTTATTCCCTGCTATACACACTGCTCTATCCTTGAAAGATTCAGTGCATAGCTCTCTGTGCATTTCAGATTGCCCACATTTGGGACTATAGATACAAAGGATAAGGAGTGCTGACGTTTTTGCCGCCATTCAGTTCCAGGTCGCAGATGTGAGAGGAATTATTTCGTCTTTGAGGACTATAGAAGGAAGATATAAAGTTCAGGTGTAGGTTTGCATTTCAGATGCACGTCATTGCATTATTTACCTTTCAGCTATTTCTTTTAACTTTGTTTGTCTATTTGTCTCGTTTCTGTTTGTTTGTTTTTTGGGGCTTTTTTCATTTTATTTGTTTTGTTTTCTCTTTGGTAGTTCACACATGCAAAACAGAGGCAACTCAGCCCACATCAGTGTGTGTCACAGAATAATGTTTTTTGGTAATGTTGGTTCACCCCCTTTCATCTCTGTGACTGCTCCCTTGCTGCCACAGAGGATTGTTGGAATCAGATGATCTTCAACCCACAATACCACTTCTAAACTTTCACAAATAAGACAGGCAGATGTGTAAATGTTTTAAAAAAATAAAAAGATACCTCATTGACATGCATACAACAGTTGTTAGTGCCTCCCACACAGTCATGCTTTATGTTAGAAAGCCTGCACACACACATCTTAAGATGGTTTTTGCTTCTCTCTTTGGCTACCAAGTGGAAGTATCAATGCCACAAATTTGTTGGAAAAAAAGCAGAGTTTGCAATGGAGAAAGAAATTAGTCTTGTTACTGCCAAGGATGGTGTTTGGTTGCAGGGCATGAGGCATCGGTCTGTACAATAATTATCCTTAAAACCTACAGATTTTCTAAATCACAGCCACTTCTGCTAAGTTAAGTGAAGAAGTGGACTCTGTAGAAACCTGTCACACCCAACAAAGTCCACTCAGACTGGGACACTGAGAATAAAATGAGCCGCTTTTCTTCTAGATTTTATGCACAATGAACGTTTGTTTCTCTGCATGCATTCATGTCAACTCAGTGGAAAGCTGCTGTACTTGACCAATGTCGCTTTTAACAACCAAGACAGCACATCCACATGCAAGTGTACACACACACACACACACATATATATATATATATATATATATATATATAAATATATATATATATATATATATATGCAGTACAATCTGGATTACCATAAATAAAAATTCCTTTCCACTGCTTTATCAATCTTCTGAACCTCAGGGGTCATAGCTCCTCTCTGCCTGACCACCATGTAGCCCACTCTGCCAGACTTCTACTAAAAAACCATTTCAGAGGTTTCTTAGATCTGAACTTTCTATCTGCTACATGTATTCATTGAATTTGCTCTTTGCCTGTTGATCTGTATCTGCATTTTGCATTTATTATGTTTAGATGAGCAAGAGTTCCTTACAAGACCTACACATGTATTTCCAGTAAGCTGATGGGAAATCAGAGCTAGTGGAAGGATTTCATAGTTTTATGTCCAGACTAAACAACATAAGTAATGAACTGAATACATGGTAGACTGTTGCTGATCAGAAACAGTGTTTTGGTCAAAAACTTTTCTAAATTATGTTAAATTGAACTGGAATCAGTTTATTTTCTCTCGAAAAACGCCTTCATGTGTCCTGTATATTCCACATGTTCTGTTTGCCGGGTGTTTTCCGACATGTGTTTCTTCCATCCATCCGAAGGAATCAATAAGAAATCAATAATGTGGCCCATTTTTTTGTAAAGTACTTCATATTCAAACATACATACAAGCTGGCTATTTAGATTAACTTTGATTCTGAATTAGAAGTAAAACCCAGAAATGAGCTCAGAAGTCAACAAAGGTAGAGAGAAGACTAATTGATCAACTGTGAGATGTGTTTGGTTGTGTCCGTTAACTTTTCTTTTCAACGCATTTGAAGAGATAAAAGCAAAGTAAAAGGAAAGAGCTCACTCACTGCAGGATGCAGTGCTTCTGTTTCTTTGGACATTGATCAAACCCAGTTGGTAGTGTTTGTGTGGGCAGGGGGTGAGCGATTGCTGTCTTTTGACTATCCCACCAAGTTGATGGTTGCAAAGGAAAATCCACCCTGTTGTACAAGTCTGAGGGACTAAAGTACAAAGCAGCTGCAACAGAAACTTAAGTTTCCTGCAGTGTTTTATAATGTAACCCCAACTCCAAGTTGTTGGGTTGGGACCTTGTGTAAAATGTCAATTAAAACAGCCCATGTTTTATTCCCGGTAGAACTTAAACAGTATATCAGATGTTGAAACAGACATTTGACCTTTTTCATGGAAAATATGAACTCATTCTGAATCTGATGGCAGCAACACATCTTTAAAAAGTAGGAACAGGAGCAACAAAAGGCTGGAAAAGTAATTCCGAGGAGTGTTTGACAACTAATTGGGTTAATTGTCAACAGGTCAATAACATGACTGGGTATAAAAGGAGCATTTCAGACATACAGAACCTCTCAGATGGAAAGATAGACAGAGATTCAACAATCTGAGACAAATTGCATCTAAACATTGTGGAAGCGTCCAGTCCTGCAGCTAATAGAAAAAAAATTGGAGCATTGTGGAAGCAGAAATCCAGCAACGAAGGTCCGTAGCTGGATTTTTACAGCTGTTGAGCAGCTACAATCCTGCATCCTAAAAACTCCAGCAGCTGGTCTCCTCCCTTCTCAGACCTTTACAGACAGTTGTTAAAAGAAGAGGAGGCGCTACACAACTGTAAACCTCACCCTCTGGGTGTATGCATATTTTATTACCAATGTTCTACTGGGAATAAAATATTTGTTAATGAGATCTGAAAATCATTGCATTCTGTTTTTATTTACATTTTACACAGTGTCACAACTTTTTGGGAATAAGACTTGTATTTAAATATGTTTGTTTTGGTCAGTTTTTAAGCTGATAACTGATTTCCTCTTCTATCTTTTTTCATTTAGCTCCAGTCATTCCTGCAGATCGGTGTGTTTCAAATCCGCATCGACGAGTGTCCCAGTTCAGAGTGTCCCGGGGCCGGTGGATGCACCAGCGTTGTGAATGTGCGAGACACGCCCACGGTGGTGGACTGTGGGTCTATGAGTCTGGTATCTGTCACAGTGGAATCCACGGCTGTGTGCTCCTGCCCGGGAAGAGAGCAGTCCCATCAGTCCTGCGCCACGTATCCCAGAAACCCCTGCTTCAATGGTGGAATGTGTGTGGACACCCAGCATGGCTACAGGTAGGTGTAAACGAAGCCATCAGCTATGATGGTTATTGATCTAATTACTCGCTGCTTCTGCACTGTGATATTACTAGTGCTACTAGTGCTACATTTAGTAAAATGAGGGCTGTGAAGACATGTCGTTCATGAAGAGAAAATCTCTTTGTTCTGTTGGAATCGGTGAGTTTAAAGTAGCACGAACAATATCACATGCATGCCGGGCAAACACCAGCAAATGGTAAAAAAAAAAAAAGAGAATAAAACAGGTGGATGGCCTCCATCAAAAACACATCTTCACAAATCACATCTTTATTCTCACTCACGAAATAGTGAGAAACATTTAGGGAACAGTTTTTCTGGAACCTGGGCCAATCTGCATGGAAATGATGATTCTGAGGAATCTGTATTCAAGGTGCAGATTTCTTCTTTTTGTTTCTCTGCTAAGTGCTCACAAGCACCTTTTTGATAGATCAGTTCTTCCATCCAGCCGTGATGATGAACCCCTCTCCTAGTCCCCCTTTTCCCAGCCGGCTATATCCCGCTACGATGTGTAGTTTGACAAATCTCTGTGGAGACATGCCAATCACAATGTTAAAATATTTAAACTTGTCATGTGGTAGTTTGTATGATTCAGTGCCGATTGTGCTTTTAAAAGCCACAGCATGCTAACAGCGCACATAATCCAACATCACAGTGTTACACTCGCACCCGATGCGTGACACCTCACACAAGGTGGGCTCATCTCAACTCTGTTACTACTTCCTGTCTTCTCGCAGGCGCACAATAAAGGTTCATCTGTCCTGGTTATTGGACTCACTTTCCAGTAACAACTGGGACACGATCCCAGCACACCATCTGTATGTTTGTGTGTAATCTTTAATTTAACATAAAGTAAAGTGGGCTTTTTTTTTTTTATTAACTACAGTCATTAATATGGATATTGCCTTAATAATTAAATATATTTCATTTCATTTTATTTATTGATCCATTCATCCATCATGCATATAGTCTTACATCAAGTTAGGTTATTTTCATGGGTGAAAAGGAGCATGATGAAGACAATGGCTTATGTTACATGCCCCTTTATAGAAAGAACATAAGATCGATGACCCAGCGGCAATTTCTCAACAATCCATGAAACACAAATGTCAATTTTCACAATTAAATCAACTGAATGATTCTCAAAGATTACATTCCCAGAGAGAAGTTACAAACTTTTATAGTTTGGAAGTAGCACTTCCTTAAACATATTTTTCAATGTATTGTTGTAGACTATCATTTCTAAAGAGTTCCACAATGAATGCAGTTTGTGAGAAAAGATACACAAAAGTTCCTTTTTTTCTGCTTTTATCGTTTGTGATTAAAGTGAATTTGTTGTTAATGTTCCCGGTACTAACTTGTTCTTCATTTTCCACATGGTTAATACAACTCGCAGTTTTACAAAATCTCAAAATTTCAATATTTTTAGCTTCACAAAAAGATAATTAGTGGGATCTCTGGGATCTTTTTTTTATTTTTGACTTGTCTTGTCCAGCATCATAGCAGCAGAATGATGGTCTGGTTGCTGGCTTGTGCCGAGCAAATTTGTCTTGCCAAGAGGAGCTTTTATGGGTATATAGCTCTTCTCGATAGTCTGAATTCTGCTTCGTCTTTTAAAATTTTTTTTTTTCATTTGTTTATTTTGAATAATAGTTTTGTTACTGAATTTACATAATATTGCTGGACCTGACCGGAGGGGACAGAAGAAGGATAGAGAACAGAAAAAAAGAGAATATATAGGAAAAAAGAGGCGATAAAGGTCCACCAGATAGAAAACAATGCAATCAATCTGTGGGATTTCACATACAAACGTTTCACATTTTGAATTGTAATCATTAAATTGAACATATTTTCTATTATTCAAGTAGCTTTCCAGCCATTTAAATACAGTATATGGCCTCTTATACCGTTACCTTGCCATTTTGACAACAAACGTTCATGATTCACAGTATCAGTATAAGTGCGAAAGAAGTGGATCTGTTGGTTCTAAACCCACATTGATACTCAAATAATAAATAGTTTTAGTCTAAAACTAAATCGAATTTATGTTTAAACTGTAATCTTTGAAAACTGTGACAGGTTTAATATTGCTTTATAATTATTAAACACGTACTCGTCTCCATTTTTAAACATAGATATTACCTTAGCAGTCTTCGTTTGTTTGAGGAAAGACACCTGAACTACAGGAGAGATTAAGAATACAACAAAGTGGTTTAAAAATGCTTTTTATCATAAACCTATCTTTCCATCACAGTCAGTTGAGGTTTTGCTTTTGCATTTCCTCAAAATATCTAAAATGTCTTATTCTGTTATTTCACCAAGAGTTCTACTTCTACAACCTTCTGTCTTATTGCACCTTTTTCTTTTATATTTAAGGTTATCAGATTTTTTTGCAGTACTAGAGCCCACATTGGCATAAAAAGAATGAAACTCATCAACTATATCAATATGGTTTTTTATAACTTTACTGTTGTGAATAAAATATTCAGCTACATTTTTACATAAACTGTTTGGCTTCATCACCTTATTGAAGGTTTTCCAAGTTTCCATCACATTTTTTAGTTATTTAATTTATTATGAAAGTAATCTTTTTCTGCTTTCTTCATTATTGTCGTCAACTTATTTTTTTATATTTTTTGTATTTCAACTAATTACTTTTTGATGGATATTTCATGGAATCCTGATACTATTTATTTCTTTTTTGCGTGCTTTCTGCAGCCCGCTTGTTATTCATGGCTTTTTCTCAAACTTATTCATCTTAATTTAACTGAACAGTTTACATTATAGAGATTTACATCCTGTAGATCTTTAAGAATTCTTCATATGCATCATTCTGCTACATATTAATGTCCCGATCTTCCCCAATCATCTATTTTGTAGCTGTAATTTTCCTGCATCAATCACCTCACTCATGGTTGTCGGTTAGCGGGAACTAGTAGCATGCCATCCCGCTGCACACAGGGTTGTCTCCAGGTTTGGTTCCTCCGCTGGCAGCCTCATTGTGATTCCAAAGTCATGCAGGCCTTCCGCTGCTGCCACTGGGTTGTCCGAGACTTTAATTTTGCCATCTTCACAAAAAAATTTCAGTTTGGCAGGAAATAAAATGCGATGTTTGATCTTCCTCTCACGCAGCACTTTAAGCATCTCTTTGTATTTCCCTTGTTCTTTGTAAACAGCAGGAGTTAAATCTTCATCAAAGTAGATCCTGTTGCCTTTCACTTGCATGGTCTCCTTCATCCACGCTGCCTTAAGTACACTTTGTTTCGTGGCCCGGCTGCTAAATTGCACCACAATAGACCAGGAACGCTCGCTCTGTGCAGGTGGCGGCCTTGAAGAAAGTGTCACGCTCGATGTGGAGCTCCGTTTTCACTCTTAATTGCTCCCGTATCAGATTCGAGACAAATTCAGTCACGTTATTCCCCCGTCGCATTTCTCTGGCACTGAGTAAATCCTTATGTTGTTTCTTCGCGAGCGACTTCTTTTAGCTGGTTTTGCATATATCATCGCTCTCGTGATGTTCCGTTCATTGTCTTCGTTTTCAGCAATGTCCATTCTTTGTTTACCAACTCCAAGCTCAGTTTACAGGTCACTCATTTCTTTTCACAATACCACAACATTTCCTGACGTTTCAGTGCGATAGAACCTGAATCTTTCAATATTTCAGCCATACTCAGCACTGCGTCGTTGATGGACTCCACAAGGGGCTCTTGGTCAATTGATTTTCTCGTGATTACTTAGTGAGATTGAAATAACGCTCCCTCAATAATCAACACTAATTTAACCTGTTGGTTAATGGTGTTGTCAGTGCAATGTATGATTTAAAATGTGACGTGTACAAAGGTAGAGGATAATTCATGACATCTTGATGCACCGTTTGACTTATCAGTCGTAAACAGTGTGTTTTTCAATACAGTTTTCAGTAATATTAGCATGGTAAGTTTTAGCAACCTTTAAAAAATTGTTTATAGTACTAAAATAATTGATAAATTAATAATCTCATGACATTTAAAATGTGATTTTATGGCAAATGATTGCATGCTTTTAAGCCTTTAGTCACCCACAGCTTGTTTCATCCATGACTCTGAAGCAGCTTTCAGTTCCAAGAGTTAATGGTTTATTATTTATCATTATATGAATATAAAGTTTAAATGATATACTGTATGTTGAGTTTAGAAAAAAAGGAAAACCCTCAAATTATGATTGAAAAAAAATGTGAAGGAAACAAAACCCAAATCCACCCTCTGCCATACATGTTTACTTGTATTTAACTTCATCTAATGCTGTAAAACTCCCATAACTGGTGAGTTCTTAACTTGAACTCCCACTTATGGTTGTTTTTATTCACACTGATTTTGCTCATTAAGATTAAAGGGTGTTGTTTTCACTGTTGAGTTGCAGAAAAGCAGATGAGACTGAATTTAAATGAAGTTGCAGATCATTTTATTCAAGCTAAAGGGAATTCTTGAACCTCTGAACAGCTGGTAACCAGTTTTCCTGCTGACATACAGCTGACATTCATGTCATGGGAAGTTTTTTATATATGTTAATGGAAATGTGTTGGCAAGTAAGCGTGCAAAAATATCCTCTCATTCAGAGCATCGGGTAGTTTCATCATCTCTAGTGCCAGTAAACGTTTTGACATTCTCAAAAGTCTCCATCATGTTTAACTTTGAAATGTGAATTAGTTTTAAGACTTAGTTTAAGTAGGAAATGTTGATACATATATATATATATATATATATATATATATATATATATATATATATATATATGTATATATATAT
>JAOXYM010000001.1:34680664-34692251 GCA_028567055.1 Leptatherina wallacei
CTCCAAGGTACTTGTATTCCTCCACCACCTCCACCTCTTCTCCCAGGATGTAAACAGTGTTTTGTTTACTCTTTTTCATCCGGAAGTCATATCAGTCAAATTAGTATTGATTATTAATCGCATTTTAATCGCATAACAATAGTCGCTTCAAAAAGTAAATTTTTTTCATTTACATGGGTTTTAGTGGAGGACTGAATCAAATAATAGACATTTATATTCTAAACTCAAGCTCCAGCAATGTCTGGAAAAATGCTTTTAATTGCATTTCAGTTGAAAACAGTAGAAAAGAAATAGAAAAAATATCCCTGGCCAAAACCGAACGTGAAAAATGAAAAATGAATCAATGAATACTCAAATGAAAGTATATTTTAAGTACTTTAACTAGCTGTTCTCTAATTAAGAGTCTGCAACATGTTACAGTACTTTTAACTTCATCCACACTCTTCATTAAAAGTCATTAATATCTGACAATAAGCCAGGGTGGGATCAGCCTAGCTGGTGGACTCCTCCAGCTAGGAGCTGGGACTGTTGCTGTATGAGGACCTAGCTCTCCTTGGTGTTTTTGGCTTATAATGAGCAGAGTAAACGTTACATGCTTTCACATCAGTCTTCAAAAGTCTCCAATAACACCAGAAAGTGTCTCTGTTTTGTTGCCAGTCGTTAGAGGGGTCTGAAAACTCTAAAAATAGCACCAAAGTTGCTAAATTGGCAATACTCAGAGCTCTGATGTCAGCCGAGCTCGGACATGCAATACACTGACCGTGTAATCAGTGTACCGGGAATCGTGCACTGACAAACCTTGCGTGTTGTTTGAAATGGAAACTGCGATTAAATACGTTAGATTTTTTAATGTGTTAATTTTTTGTTATTAATTAATCATAACGCGTTAAAGCCCCACCCCCAGTGAAAATCTACCAAAGTTCAGTACTGCTGCTTTATTCTCTGTGTGATGTCTTCACTTCCACAGTCATAAGGCAGCGACAATATGTGACGGTTCAAAGCCAGAACAGCGGCAAAAATACAATGATTCTTTTTTGTTGTTGTCCAACACAAAATAGTGAATATTACTTAAAACGTGGTTTCACAAATTGCTGTTAAAAATCAAACAGTGCATCCATTTCATGAAATGTGGATGTGGGTCTGAATGGAAGCACGGGAGCTGTTTCTTTGTGAAGTATCAGCCAAATAGATGAGAGTGGGAGAACAAGGCAAAGCAGGCAAGGTTGTCAGCCCAGGGACGCAGCTGCTGTGTGATTGTCACATTTTCAATCATGCTGCAGTACCTGAGCCCTGCAACATCTGCTGTGTGATTCTCCAGGTTCAGACGAGGAGTGGAAATAAAACGTTGGGTGTCGGGAAAGAAGAAAATGAAGATAAAATGAGGAAGCGGGACAATAAATGGAAAATAATTTAGCTAAAGACTAGACAAATGTAAAAGAAAATGATGAACAGAAGCTGGTTAAGAAGAGCAGGAAAGGTGGGACATGAAGACAGACAGGAGACCAAGGAAACATAGATGGGGAAATGAATTACAGAATAAGGAGGAGGGAAAGAAAGAACGGATAAAAGAATGTGATAAAAGAAGAATTGGAAGAAAATGGCTTGAAATGAAAAAAGCCTGCTGTCAGAGAAGAGAAGTGGGTGGCTGTAAAATAAGACATACAGATAAGAGTTAATAAAAAGATAAAATTGCATAAAATTGCTGGAGGGTGGTTTTCTGCTCCAGTGGCTTTCAGATACGACCGCACCCCAACGCCTACAAACACACACAAACCCATAATGGTCCAAGATTGAAGCAAAAACATGCCGATAATCAAGGCACTGGGATTAATAATGAGATTTGGGGAGTGAGTGAGTTGATAGGATGGGTGGGATTACGGCCCCCGGCCCAATGCAAAAGCTAATTCCCAGCAGACAAGGAATGAGCAACACAAAGCTGCCATAAGAGGATTGGAGGTTGTGTGTCTGCTTGTTTCATGCAGGGTGACATTACAAAAACAGAAATGGAGGCTTGGATGTTTTTCTCTGGCCTCCAATCATACTTCATTCACAAACATTAACTTCAGAGTCTGAGGAAAGATTTAAAGATGTAAGTAAACCTGCTATTAGTTATCACTGAATGACTGTACAGGACATGTCTGTCCTCATGTTTCATTGCTTTAATTATCTAATGCCAACAAGTAAAAAAGGAAGTACGTTCTGTTTTCCAGAGAACTTCACTCCAAATCAACAAGGAGAGCAAAACGAGTGAATGAACTACAAACAGATTCAATTTGCTTATTAAGCAACACACAAAAAACCCATTTAAGGCCCCTTTAAATGGGTTCACAAGTATTTAATATCTGTCCTAGTCTTTACAGTAACATCGGACCATGGGCTAAAGCTACATTCACACATCTGGTCATTTAATGAAACCTCCATCAGACTCCAGTGTGAACAGTCTTTTGCCCTGAAGTGACCCGCATGCACCGAGGAACATGTGATGTCACGCACAGCACACATCTGTTTGTGGAGGTATATATAGATACTACACACGTCAGTTTTGAAGTTGTTGTGCACCCGGAGCCGACAACATTGTGATATAATATTGTTTACGTGTGATCTCGCTACGTTACGCCTGACATCTAAAATTCAGACGAAATGGGACATGACTGTTCAGACTCAGGCCGCTACGAAAAAGATCGGACATGAATCTGATTTAGTTCCACGGATGAAAGTGGCCTGAGTCGGAAATGAAAAGTAGAATTGGTGCTGTTTACTGTCATAAAGTCATGGGTCCCATGTGTTCAAAAAAAGTCTGATTTGAGACACTTTTACCTGCAGTGAATGTAGCTTAGTTGATGGCGCCGGAAGCATTTCCCATCTTTAGATAACATGTTACGCCAAAACTGACATTAAAAATGAACATACATGGGACTCACTGCCTACTAGGCTTTGGCACTGATAAGGGCTCTAATGTTATTTGTTTAATCATTTCCTCTTTACAGATTACCAGGTGATTACTAATATACATAATCTGTTATATCAAATTATTTAATCTCCTCTTGTCTTGAATTTACACCAATTCCTTTTAGTGATGATGACATCACCTCCTAAATGAGTTTATCACCGTGATTAAACTTTTCTAACTGAAGTATTTATTATTTGAAAAATAATATACAATAATAATAATAATAATAAATAATAAATATTGTCGTAGCTGGGAGTTTTTTTCACAATGTGTCGGAAACTGGCAATAAAAAATATCCAGAGTGAACAGCAGAGTAAACCAAGACTAGACTTCTTAGGTCCAGACCAGAAAAAATAAATATTTTAATGTTTATTATCAGCGTATGTTCGGATAATTGGATTTTTCATTCAGAGTTGAGTTTAAAAAACAAAAGTGTGTTTTATTTGATTTTAGTTTTAAAATGTAAAAGCCGAAAATAATATAATAATAATTTTTGTTAATTTGAATGAACAAAATTTTGGCTACAAATTTATATAAAGAAATTTTTGGTGAAATACCAAAGACATAAACAACTTTTTACCGTATTTCCAAACAGGAAGTGGTGGTTTATTTAGGTTCTGCAGTGGGAGGGATTTACAGGGTCAACAGGTTTGGGGTTTTCCAGAGACGTTTCCATGAATTTTGAATCCCCAGAATTTATTTACCAGAAAAAAAGAGTTCCTGGTTCCTGTTGTCTAAGAACCTGGAGTCCCTGGACCTTGTTGTCCGTACACTTCTCATTACTATTACTCCATTTGTGATGATCGAAGCACGTAGTTAAGTTAGTCGAAGTAAAGTAAACATGTTTGAAGCTGCACACCTACGCATACACAGACATGTGGAACGCTGCCAAGTATGATCCACCAATCAGAGCTTTTCAACAAAGACCCCTCCTTCAAGGATTCTGAGGAATCTGGAAAGTCTTAGCCCTCTACTAGTATTTTTTTCAGGGAAAGTTTGCGAGTGTTTTTGGGTAAAGAAGGTTCTTGACTGTTTGGTCCGGCAGGGCAGAGAACGAAGTTAACACAGTAAAATGTGTCCGGGACTCAACTCCGAAATGATTGTTGACATAGCAAAGCAAAGCCTGTCATCCTCAGAAATGTCTGCACAGATATTGCTTGATAGTGGGAGATACAATCACATTGTGAAAGACAATATAAAGATAAGGTAAGAGGGGTTGTTTGTTATGTTTGAAATTTCATGATTAAATTTTTTGTTCTGCAAACTAGAAAAACTAAAATCTTGCTATTTTCTCATTTTCGTTGATCCATTTTAACAGTGAAAAGGAAAAATCCCTCGTATTTCATCTTAGTTTTCTCATTTTAAAGCAAAAATCTAATAAATGCAAATTTTTTGTCCTCTGAATGGAAACTACAAGGACCAAAACATTCACTGACCCTGAATGATCATTTCTAAAGAAGCCACATTGTTTTACTGGTATGTTGAATGTAAATGTGTTTAGGTTTATGCAATGTTCTCTGAGGTCATGGAAACACAAGTTCATATGTTAGTGCACATGAATGTGTCTTCTTTTTTAACCCTGGTGTGTGTGTGTGTGTGTGTGTGTGTGTGTGTGTGTGTGTGTGTGTGTGTGTGTGCGCGCGCGCGCGTGTACGCGCGTACGTACTGGTCTAAATACACATCTGTGTATGGGTTTGAAGGATCCACAGGGCTGAAACTGAAAATGTTGAATATCTTCAATCATTTTGAGTTCGATCCTTTTTCTTTTTTTTTAAATAAAAACTCATTCTTCGGGAGGAGACAACTCCCTTTGGGCAAAAAAAAAAAAACCTTGCATCTCTGAGCTACTTGTTTCAGAGATTTCGTAATTGCTGGCAACATGCAGACTGAGTGAGGGAAATGTTTATTTCCTTCAGCAAAATAATGAAAATCACAGAATAACTCCAACTCTGAGGTTCTAGTGGGTTTTCTCACATAAATTTCATGCTTCACGTATTTCCACAACATGCATGTTAGATGAAGGTCTGAGCTTTGATTTGGTCATTCCAAGATATTAACCTTATTCCTCTTAACCCTTTCATGATGACCCAAGAAAAAAAAGGGCAGAAAATCCAATTTCTTTTAGTATGAAGTGTTTTTTTGATGCTTTAACAATATATTTAAAAAATGATAAGATCAAATAATTTGCATACATGTACCATTTATTACCATAATGTCAGAATTATTGTAGTGCAATACGTGTCCACCAGGGGGCAGAAGACAAATATCAGATTTATACAACAGCATTTTGAGCAAAGCTTTTACCATAAAGTGATGGAATAGGTCTCAGAAACAATATGATACATGAGACGTTAAAGGATTAAACTCGTCTTTAAGTTCACAGACGGATATTCTGGCTGTTTTCTTCAGCATTTATAGCATAATAACATAAAGAATCCATGAATGATTTTAAGTGTAAAGCCAAAAAATGGATCCAGCAAAACAGGCTCAAGCCATAATGCTGCCACCACCGTGTTTCACAAATAGATGTTTGTTATTCTGGGATTAAGGACTTTCTTTTCTCCAATTTAACACTTCTGATTATAACCACATGAGTAGTAAATAAGTTTAATCTGTTCTCAAAACAATTTCTAGACTGTAAAAATGTTTGTTTTATTTTAGCTTTTTCAAATAGATTCAAATCTGCAACAATGAAAATGTATAATTTTTGAATTTGCAATTTAATTTCATATAAAAAGACTTTTATGATTAATTTCAAATTTAACAAAATTTCCCAAAAATGTAACTAAAAAATACAAAAGTACAAAATACAAGTTTAATACAGTTATTTTAGGCTGAATTAATTCATACAGTTATTAAGTATACAGATGTATACAAATAGTATTGCCTAAGAGGTGAAAGAGGTGGACTTTGGACTGGGGGACCTAGGTTCAAGACCCCGGACTGGAGTTGCTGGGACACTACTGATTTTTTTCTTTTCTTATTTCACAGTGTAACATCAGTATGTTTGTATCTTTTTCCTTTGTTTAATTTCACTTAAGTTCAGAGCTGTCTAATTGTATCTGTTATCTATGTACATTTAGAAGATCCAAGCAACACTGCATCAAATTGCTTTGACTACCAAGAACGAGACAGACAAGATTAATTATTGTTACACCTAGAAATAAAACCTTTGAAAAGGTTAAGAAACAAATGGCTCTATTAACAATGTCTATCCTACATTTTGTAGGTTATTTCTGATTTATGCTGGCGACTACACACAGCTTAGTGAGATACTTGCTTCGTTTATTTATTTTTCTAGACCTGGAAATCTGGCCATATGCTCAGCAAGATGGTACAAATGGCTCATCTAGTTAAAAAAAAAAGGTCACTTGGTTTGGAAGGTTGGAATAGATGGGTGGGGAATGTGGGAAAGGATGAAATGTTGCTGAAGAGAGGAGTTAAGAGGTGGGATTTCCACATGAAACAGTGGTACAAATGAGGACTTGAATGTGTGGAAGCACACACAGTAGAGTTTCGTGGTGATGTAGTGATTCCCCCCCTGCAGTTTTACCACTAATGAGAACATCTGCATCATGAAACATGAAGAGTGTGAGCAATGGCCGAAAGGGGAGCATTGCCTGA
Organism: Leptatherina wallacei; assembly: GCA_028567055.1. NCBI lineage: Eukaryota > Metazoa > Chordata > Actinopteri > Atheriniformes > Atherinidae > Leptatherina > Leptatherina wallacei. Next base: position 34,687,239 of record JAOXYM010000001.1, read on the forward strand.
AAGGAGAAAAGAACTAGACCGAGTGGATATCCATTCATTGCTTTCTCTAATACAGCTAATTCTTGCTTTTGATTTCTTCTTCTTCCCAAGGTGCCAATGCCCAGCTCAATTTGAGGGACCCGAATGCCAGCAAAACAAGCACAGTTTCCATGGCAATGGCTATGCCTGGTTTCCTCCTATGATGCCTTGTTTCGAGAGCCATGTGTCGTTGGAGTTCATCACAGACGTTGCTGATGGACTGCTGCTGTACAGCGGCCCCCTGGCCCAGCTGCAGGCCTGGGATCATGAGGACTTCATGGCAATTGGTAGGAAGCATCTCTAGCTTATATGTCTGACTATTTTTCAGAGTGCTTGGGCAGAGACTACTTTCATCCTTTTATTGGATGAAGCATTTCAGGAGGAGTGGGTAAATTTGTTTAGAACAAAACCGAAGCAAGAAGTCTGCATGCTGACAGAGAAATGGCTGTTTCCTCACAGTCTAAAGATCTGCAGCGGTGCTGAAATCAGATATATGTCTCTGCTTTTGACATAATGCCAGACTCCCCCTCCACAGTACTTGACAGTATGATGTGACTTTAAAGTCTAATCATATCAAAAGTAGAGCTTATGGCCTTATATTAAGTGGAGAATGGAGAAATGTAGTGAAAGAGCATGCCAGACAGATGAAGAAGGAAATAAAGAGGAGTCGACGAGGTTCCCTCTCCAGTGTAGTGTTCATTCAAACTAGACAAAGCTGAAATGAGACAATCTTTATTCGATGGCTGCCACTTCTCAGACACGTGACAAATATAGAGTGGCCACAGACTTTATATAAAAAGATGGATGTGGGAAAACTCAGATTAGAACGAGTCATTTTGTTCTCATCAGCTTAGGTCGCTGCTTCTGGTCAGCATGCCGGTGCTCCGCCTGGAAATAATTCCCCAATTAAGTTCATATAGTGGGATGTATTTCCTAATAACTTAACTTAAACAAACTGCAGACGTTGCTGTCGGCTTTGCCACTGTGTCCTCACCTCCATCATTTGTTTAAAGATTTCAGAAAGATTGGTGTCTGAATGTGGGCCACTGTCTGAACTGACATTATTGGCTAATGCAGAAACGCACATCGCAACGTTTCACTCATCTCGAGCCGAGTTGTTTCCAGAACGGATGTGAGTTTCAGGTTTAACTCCCTGGCCTCAGGATGAGGCAGCACCACTCTCACACACACGATGACCCGCGTTGGGAAATTTGGTTAGTAAGATGTGGAAATCGATATAAACTGAGCTTTGTCTGTGTAGCTCTCCAGAGAAACTGAAGGACCTTTCTCCTGTTGCCGTGGCAATAGTCTTGATGTACGAGCAGAGCAGCAGGCATGAATTACTGACGGATGAACAGAGAGAGCGAAATGTGTTGAAGATCTTGGTATATTTAGTGTTTTTAATCTGATTGACTAACACCTCCTTGTCTCTGGCTGCTTCCTCCCTTCCACTGGCCCTCTGTCTTGGGAGAGATGATGTTCTATCACTGTCAAAGTAATATCTGTGGGAGGTGAGGTTTGCCTGGAGAGCTGGATGTGCTGTGTGTATCTATGTGTCTGTTGTATGTACAGTACAGGCAGGTTTGCAGTGTAATTCCTGAATTATTTCCTTTGCCAGTGTGTGTTATTAGGTCGTAAAGACTTAGGATTAGGTTAGTTGAGTCGTTAGTGAAATCACTGTGCAGCGTGTAATTAGAGTCAAGCTGTACATATTTAGAGTTCTAATTAAGTTGTTTCAAGGTTGACCTGCTGCATGTAATAAATGCATCAGTAAGCCAAGTCTGAGCTGGAGCTTAATATTACTGCACTGCAGTATTTAACTATCACCGTATATCAGCATTTTTCATCAAATATCTGGAGGATTGTTTTTCTTTTTTTAGGTTTGCAGAAAGCTTTCTGACACGGTAAACCTTGACTGTTTTTAACATCTGTAGCAAAAATAACAGAAACGATGATATTAGTAGTAATAATATTAATGATGATCATGATAAATATGTTTATAGTCACCAATCGTTAAAGATATAGATGTTTAAAGAGAATATTGACCATTAAAACAAACATTTGAGTGATGGAACAAGGCTTAACATTTGTTAAATGATCATTTCATCTCCCTCACTGTACTCTCGACTACCTCAAATTTGAGAGAACATCAAGGACAAAAACTGGAAGTGAAACACAACTTCAATACCTGGTTGATTTAATGACAGAACAAAGAGTTGGTGTGCATGGCGTAGTGCAGTGGTTCCCAACCTGTTTTCCCTGAGGACCCCCTTTATGCAACTACCAAAAAAGCCGGGGAATCCCACTCCCCCAGTGTTGAAACCATGCTAGGTTTTATGCTTTCATTAGCTGCATCTCACCATAAATGCTGAATTCTGGCCGATTCCTTTCCTTTGATAAAACCAAAGTTAAGGTAATTAACAACATATGGCCTTACTTTAGTTTTTTTTCCCCAAAATAAGGACGAATAATCTGCACTGTGGCATTTCTCAGGCATATGTCATTCATGAAATGGTGCAAAGTTAGTGTTTACGGGCTCCTAAAACCCGGGTACCGTGTGAATAAAACACCTCACCTCGTCTCTGTGTGGACATGACCTTCATTTAAATCACACTGGCCCTCAACCTGGACCCCCTGTGCTCTTTGGGAGACCTCTGGTTAGGAAACACTGATGTAGTGAACAAAGATGGGGGGGGGGGAGCAGCAGTGTTTACGCTAAAGATCTTTAGATCTTTGATCACAATCTGAACTTGCCTTCACTCATTATTAACTTCCATAATGAGCAAACAGAGAGGTCAGTTAGCAGAAGTATTTAACATTTTATGGGCTGAATGTGAATCTTCCTCCTACCGTCTGTCATGCATACTTCTAAACAACGACCGCTTCAAATATCAGCTTTTCAGACTGATGCTGGTAATTCAGGAGAAATGAAGGCATTTACCTCCAAATCAAACACCTTGTGAGCTGAATGTTAAATGCCTCATTCTGACGTTAGTGTGCTATTAAAGATGTGTTTGAAAGGATAATGTGAGGGGTCTGTTTACCCGCAGGCAGTTTGTTTTTACCCTTTGAATTGGGGTAAAAAAAGGGAAAATAAAACACTTGTTTTTCCTGTTTTTGTTTCCTAAACCAAAGTGAAAAATTGGACAACATACCGTCATACATTGTTTGATCTGTGCTCAGAACTAAAATGGACTAAATAGCAGTCGCTGAGATTTTTCATGAGTCAAGTCACATGACCCCGAATATTTCCCGACTTTGTTCTACATGTGCATTAAGAAAATAAAAAAATGATTGATAGTTTATGGTTGGCCAACAATTTACACACCACCGAGCGCTCGCTGCTCTTTAACATGAGTTGACTATTTATCTCCGCTGTATCACTTCATATAACCTTCAGTGTGATTTATCGGCCATCTACAAGGCCAGAGAAACTAAAGCGAGATCAGCAGTTTTGAGAGCTGAAAGTCAGTTTCCAGAGTCACAAATGTGGCTCTGTTTGAATCTGCTAATCACCATGGTAACTGATGCTGGACCCATAGCCTGCTCTGAAGCTGTTTTCAGATAAAATAGCTCTGTTGTCTCACTGATTCTGTTCCTGATAATCTCCCACTCTACTGTTGCTGTCTGGGAGATTATCAGGGACAAATTATCAAACTGGAGACAATAATGTTGCAGAACTATCAAATCTAATCTGATGTGGGACATTAAAACCTCACTGGAAGTCTGACAATGATATTGAATGAACATTATACAAACCATGAGTATGAATGTGCTGTAAATGTGGTGTGACTTCAAGTTGAGTGTGTGCTCTACATTTATCGATGTCAAGTGGCAGTTTACAACCAGAAATCTTTCTTTCCTATTATGTGTTTGACTTTGTGTGTACGTGAGAGGCAGTGTCAAGTGATGGTGCCTATTATGTTTAATCATATTTATACTGTTTTTTTTTCCTCTCATGCTCACATATGTATATACACTACCACATGTAGACCTTTAGCATCTTATGGATACTTGTTTCTTGTTCTTAAACCACCCACTCATCCACTTTTTTTTCTAGAGGGCAGATTTGCCAAGCTAGCCCTGCTGTGTAGGCCAGAGAAGGTGAAAGGCATGCACACACACGAACACACTGGGAACATTGCGGTGAACAACATCCAATCTTCTGCCACTCAGAGAAGCGGCTTTTACATGGAAATGGTGTACTATGTGTGGATGTACAAGGCGTAATAACACGAACAGCAGCTGACCTCTGATGTTCTGCGGAGACCAGAACATTTAATCTTAAATCTCTTACAAGCAAGTGAATCTTTAAATATCCATAAAGGCATTTTTAAGCTTGTGATGACCATCTTCATTGAGGTTCAGACGGTTCTAAGCTAAACTCTTGCTACATTATTTTTATGCATGGGGCAGATCCAGATTTCCACATAGAAGAGCATCAGTTCAATGAAGAATGTTTCTAAGTGAAAAATGGTGCGCAGATATTTTATTCATGAGCATAAAGTAACCTTTTAAAATATCACAAAGTTCAAGTCATCCAATAAACAAACACCAGACTAACATAACTGCTTGTCTGTAAAAATGCAGGGGTTTCAGTTTTTAGTAAATGAGTCATGTTCACTGCTTTTTGTAGAATTTGATTGATTGGGTAGTTTTGACTTCATTATTGTTGCCTCATTGCAAGAGGTTCTTGGTTTGAACCTCAGCTGAAGCCTTTCTGTGTACAGCAGGGATCCCCAACCCTGGTCCTCGAGGCCCACTGTCCTGCAGGTTTTAGATGCTTCTCTGATGCTCAGATTAATGGGGCATTAACAGGCTTGTGCAGAACTTGGCAACAAGCTGTCAGATCCATACCATACCATACCGTACCGTCCTCTTCTGCTTATCCGGGGTCGGGTCGCAGGGGCAGCAGCCTAGCAGGGCAGCCCAGACTTCCCTCTCCCCGGCCACATCAGCCAGCTCATCCGGGGGGATCCCGAGGCGCTCCCAGGC
>JAOXYM010000001.1:34692351-34702892 GCA_028567055.1 Leptatherina wallacei
TCCGCCTATCAATCTCCCGCTCCATCCTTCCCTCACTCGTGAACAAGACCCCGAGATACTTGAACTCCTCCACTTGGAGACTGGACTTGGACTGTCAGAGATCCAATTAATTTAAAAACCTGCAGGATGGTGGGCCTAGAGGACCAGGTTTGCATCCCTGGTGTAGAGTTTTTGTGTTCTCCACGTGCCTGTGTGGGGCTTCATACAGGAACTCCAACTTCCTCTCACAGTCCAAAGACATGTATGTTGGGTTAATTAATGGTTCTCAACCCTCCCTAGGAGTGTGTGAAAGCTTAAGTGGTTGCTTGTCTCTATGTGCTGGACTGTTGACCTGTCAAAGGTGTACCCTGTCTTTCACCTGATAGCTGCTGGGATAGGCTCTAGTCCCCCTACATGGATGGATGGATGGATGGATGGATGGATGGATGGATGGATGGATGGATGGATGGATGGATGGATGGATAAAATAATTTTAGAAATAATCCAATTCTTCCATAAAAATGTGTATCATCACCAAAAACATCATAATTACATCATCATAAAGATTTTCTGCAGGAGAAATTCTGGACTTTATGGAGTCTGTTTGCCTTCCCACAACGTGTCCATGTGGCGTGTGTGCAAGCAGACAAGTACAGACAATAATTATGTTCAAAGAAAATGCAAACTCTGGTGGTTTTTAGAGCAACTATATGTAACAGGAGTAACTGATGTCCATGATGATGACATCTTTAACTAAGTAGTTTTTAATTCAGACAACAAACCAAGTGATGCTGCAACCTAAAGGCAAACAACAACGTTTCTTCATCACAAATTGTCTTGACATTAAACCAACGGCAACGTGTAAAATGGCCTCCATGACACTGACAGTGGCATTCAAAATTAATCTATTTTGAATATCAAGAAAAAGAAGCCTTTCATGGGTGGAATGTGTTGGTATTGATCTCACGTCTCACAAAGGCTCATTGTTGAACGCCATTTTGCAAACAAATGAACTGTTTTTAACTTTGGGTGATGAAAGGGGGATTATTCGTCAATTTAAATAACTTTTCACCAGCTGAAACACATAAATCACAACAATTCTTTTCCTATTGGAAACTCTTAGCTTTGTTAAATTCAGGCAGTAACTTTTTTCCCCTCCTTTTGCCAGGCAGTGTGTAAAAGCAGCATATATACACCACTGGAGTTGAAGCCCTGGTGTGCTTCTGGCTGAGAGGCCTTCATTACTGCTTACTTCTTCAGAAGGGAAGCTATTTTCTGTTCCAGTGCTGATCCACCAGCAGCATTGGGGAGAACAGTTTCAGAACACAGTTCAAAGGTGGAGGCTCACGGCAGAGGAGTTACCCTTTCTTGGCTTCCTGTCTAATAAGGAAGGGAGACCAGAACAGATCTGGGAAGTGATCTCTCGCCAGGAGGGAGATAGGCATAGCTGGGCCAGCAGAAAGCACTGCTAGGACTCTGGCTGTAGCAGAGAAATGGTCCTTTCATTTCTCCTGATCTGGGAGAAATATGTCCAGTCCAGCAGGAAGCTCCCCTCTTACTCAGATGAGATGAATAAATTCACTCACCTCTACAGTCTGTTATTACTTCGTTCAGCCGAATCGTTGTTCTTTTCCTCTCTCACGTCACAATACACATGTTCAATATCTCTTAAATCTGTATAGATTAGCTTGATCAGACAAACCTCCGATGATTTATTTGAGTTAATTTGTCCTACCTGATATTTTCTAGGAAAATGAAGTTAATCTGCAATGTGATAACTTCATCAACTAGATGAATAAATAAGATTAGTTTCCTCAATCAATACATTTCCAGGTTTATAGAATTATTGTTTAGGTTATTTATTGGATCAATGGAAATTAATGAGTAGAACAAACCGGCACTTTGTCTGAAAAGGGCGCACTGAAAGAGCTGCACCATCACAGTGATGCAACATATAACAATTACACCAAAAAAAATGGCCGATTATTGATGGCGGAGCGGCCGAGTGTTAACGATGCCGGGCAATCGTTGACAGCAAGAAGTTCAACTGGAACAAGAAGAAGTTCAATTGGTTCAAACAGAACCTCTTTCTGTTGAAATTTACATATTTTTGCCTATGTTTTCATATCACATCTGTTTTGTGCCAAGAGGAACAGCAGCAGACCCGCGACACAGAGAAAAACTGAGCTGAAAGAAAACCGCTTAATCAGTTTCTGGCAGGCGATCACTTTTTGGCACAACCTGCCTGCATGAAGCTCTGCATGGGTGTCTGGTAACTTTGTGGTTTGGGCTGGTTGTTATTGGATTGGGCGGATTTTAAGCTGTGATTGGGCTGGAAACTGTCAATCTCATCTGGCAACACTGTTTACAGGGTGTAGTACCTTGGGGTTTTATGGACACATTACATCTGTAACCTCTATAAAAGGATCTCTGAAACAATAACAAAACAATCAAAGATTATCAAAGAACTGGCTAGAAACCCCTGTTGGACCTCAGTGCATTAACTGAGATGATAAAATTGTCTTTTTCTATGTAACTCAGTCAAGTTTCCAGCTAAATTATTTCAGTAGTGCACCCAACAAATTCCACATATACTCAATATGGGTTAAAAAAAAACACAATTCAAATAGACAACCTCAACTGTTAGTCAGAAGAGGGGAGGGATGTCATGTATGTCTCTCTTAGAGATTATTTTAACCCTTCTCAATTGGAAAATAAAACCCTTTGGTATCATGGTGTATATGATGCAAAATGTAAAGAGGAGAGTGAATGTAAGGATAATCCAATGCAAGCATTGATTGGGGATTGTCAACTAACCATAACCTATCAAAACCTTTTAAACCTTTAACTCATTTGCCATACATACATTTCTCACAGTTAGGGATATTTGGCTTTTTGTATGATGTCAAAATGTACCTACAATGCACTTTAACCTTTACAGGGGAATTTAAATTAACCTTGAGAAAATCAACACTTACAGTGCAAAATCTTTCATTTCAAAACTTTGAATTAGACTGTTTGGAAAAACATTCTTTTATTTTTTCACATATTTGTAAAAGTACCATTATTTAAAAAAAAAGAAAGAAGATTGAGAAGAATAAAAAATTAAATTGTATTATACAAACATACAGTTCGAGTACCAAACCATTCATTTCAAAACTTTCCCGAATAAATATAAAAGGCAGAGGGAAAAGTACACAGCACATAAGAGTATGTGAGAGAAGCAAATCATAGAATCACTTCCCAACAATGGGAGAAAACCACTTCTTCCACTACCTGCTGCTAAAGAGTATCATTAGTCTCCTCATCCATCCTAAACCCATTTTATATTAGTAAGCCATGCATGTAGGAGAAGTTGCAGGGATCATGAGACAAATCACCTCAACATCTTTTTGGAGCTGCCTGAAAAGCCAACATTTTTTGGAAAGGCACCTGGAGAATAATGCAACACCTTCTGAGTTATCTGCCCTGAAAAAAGAGCAGGACAGATAGCTTCTTGAAATAATGTTTGCACCTGCAAACAAAGCAATCACTCATGTACGGTTATATAAGGGCCCACCTGCAGCTGATGGTAGACTGGAAATCATTGAGAAAATATCTGTGAGATGGAAAGTTCTAGGAGCTTGAATAAAGACAGCTGGACTTGTGTTTCTTGAAGACATTTCACCGTTTCTTCAGTTCAAACTGGGTGGAGAGATTTGGCTTTGCATTCACACATGAATGGTCATCAAGGCAGAGAATCGGGGCAGTAGGTGTTGAGAAGGCGATAGTTGAGGTCATCTGTGTTCAGCGATGGTTTTTGTAGTTTAACTTAGATGGATTCCTTGAGACTTTTATATAGTATATCCATGATATATAAGATAAATTATAAAAGTTATAAGAAAATATAAAGTATAATGTAGATATAAAAGGCATTACTTATAAATATATCTCTTCCATATATGCAGATAGAATAAGGTGCAAAAGTGACTGAGACATTAAGTGTGTGTGTCAGTATGTTGTTTTTGTGTGTAAAAGGATTCCTATGGTTGAGGAATAGAAACTGTCTGTCATTCATTCATATCCTCTGTGTGTGTGTACATTAGCGTCCTAAAAAAGTGTGTCCTTTATCCTTGAGATGCAGGTGGACTGCTGGATCTTGACCTGTGCAGCTGCTTCTCCCGTATTGTGCCATGCATTCATGAAGAGTTCTATTAAAAGGTCTGAACTATAAAATGGACAAAATGGCTAAAGTAGTGGAATAAGAGGCACAGTCAGTGGTTCTTTAACACACAAATTTCAATAGGATGTTTCTTTTTCTGTTTCATGGAATAAATTGTCATTTGAAAAGCGTATAGAAATATTTTACTGTATTTATTACTGTAACACCCTTCTCCCTGGACTCCCCACCAAACATTATCAACAGATTACAAATTATTCATCACCCTCACCAAATCCTCCGACCACATCACCCCTATTCTCATCTAACTTCACTGGCTCACAGGTCAATACCGCATCGACTACAAAAAACTACTCCTCTCCTATAGCTTTCCACCATCTAGCCCCCACTTACCTCTGCGACCTCCTCCAAGAATACAGCCCCTCCCCTACCCTCCACTCAGCCTCTGCTGGACTATTCACCTTCCCCACATCCTGCCTCAGTACCAGACTATGGAACTCCCTCCCCCCACACATCACACAGTCAGACTCCATCAGGACATTCAAATCCAAACTCAAAACTCACCTGCTCAAAATGCATACTCACTCTAACTGGACACTGTGCGTCACGCTTGTTTTTAGCTCGTTGCTTTGCTTTATGATTGTCTAATGTCACTGTTTTAATGTTAGTGTTGTTTTTATGTTTTTAGAACTTGTAAGGTGACCTTGGCTGACCTCTAAGGCACCAGCAAATAAAATGTATTATTAGTATTATCATTATTATTATTTTAACATATATGCCTTTAGGGTATGTTCATTCATTTTCTGTTCATTCATTCATTTTCTATACCACGTAGTCCAGTTCAGGAACATGAGGAAGCTGGAGCTTATCCCAGCAATGAGTAGACGAGAGGCAGGGTACACCCTAGGCAGGTCGCAACTTGGACTATCCTGCAACTTTTAGATGCATCCCTTCTCCAACACACCTGAATCGTCTCGTTGCCAGGCCTGCAGAGCTGAATTACATGCTGATGAGGAAATTCAGCCACTTGATTCAGGGGTGTTGGACAAGGGATGCATCTGAAAGTTGCAGGATAGTAGCTCTCAAGGACTCGACTTGGGCACCCTGATTTAGATATATATAAGTAAATACAGTAACTGAACGTGCATATCTTTGGATAGTGGTAGAACCCGGGAGTACCCAGAGAGAACCCACGCATACACGGGGAGAACATGCTAACTCTACACAGACCTCATGTGTGAACCCCTCCCCAGCCGAGGCTCGAACCAGTAACATTCTTGCTGTGAGGCAGCGGCGCTAACAACCTCAGCACCGTGCAGCCCCATTGTCTAATAATTTATAATCGATATAACCTGTCTTGCACTACCATTTCTTCTTTGTATGTTCTGTAAGTTCTTTAGTTTTATCTCCAATAAATAAATAGAATTTAAGTAGAGAAAAAACTATTTAAATATGAGTCAGAAGCCATAAATGTGTGGGGGAAAAAAAGCATATCCATGAAATTGGAAAACTAAACTGCTGCAGACCTCAATAGTATATTTGAGGCTTATGGACATAAATATATCTTTAATGGCCTAAATGATGTGTAACTGTAACTGTGTAAACTACACATATAACTGGCTCTCTTGGCTTTATAAAGAGATTATGTAATTGATTGTAATGGTAACTATTTGTTTCCAGGAAGATTAATAATAGATGACAAACATGACTGGAAGTGTTAGCTTGCTCTTTGCTCTCATGCACATGCATGCAAAGTCTACCAGCCAGGTTTCTTCCAATGAGTCGACACATTAACAGGACAAATTAAATGCCATCAGGTAGTCGGATAAGAATTTCTCTTTAATCAAGAGGAACATACTATTTTTGTTTAATATATCTGTGTATTTGATCCTGTTGTGTCCACTATCACATGGAGTATGTAGTCGTAGGTAGAAACTGCAATGAAAAAAGGGGAAGGATCTAGCAAAGAGCAGCACACATAAATACACAGATTCACTTTGGCATTATGATGTAGCAGTACCCCCCAGCCTGGCACAACACTAGCTTTCAAATAGGGACTGCTGCTGGTTGCAGAGATCCAATATGCATTGACTGCAGGGCTAGCTAGCTGTCTGACACATCGTTTATACAAGAAGCTCTGTGCTCTAAACTTGATGCTTCGCCTGCTGATTTGTACACAGACTGACTTCTCTGGGCTTGAATGTCTATGGGACTGATGTTTGTGTGCATGCATGTGCTAGTGTGTTTACGACGGGGGGCGTTGCAGTGTGATTTGTGATGCTGTTCATGATGTCCATATGCTCCCGGTTTGACTCCTGTGTATCCCGAGGCCATCAGAGGAGAAGGACATTTTTTATATTTAAGAGCCTCCAACTCTGTGGGAGTTCAAACTTGCCTTGTAGACAAAGCACACTTTTACACTCTCTTACTCTTTATCTTCTCTCTGTGTGCTTCTTGTCTTTCACAGAGTAGGAGGTAATGAATTACGTATGAGTAGAGAAAAGAAGCATGGTTGTGTGGATGAGCCCTTTAAGAGCAAAGTCTTGTCCTAACCCTGCTGCTCCCAGATCATTTAAAAAGCATGTCAGCTCCTATGAAAAATCACATTTGGCTCTCCAGTCTGCTTCACTCCCAGTTCACCCACTTCCAGTTAGCTTCCTTTCTTCTTTTCATTTCTGTTCATTTTATATCTGTCTGTGAGACCTTAACTTTTCTCTTCCATTTACCAACTATTCCATAATAGAAAGTTGGCATGCTGTCTAGTATGTGAATAATACCCAGAATGTAGTGATTTCCAACTCTCATAAACCTATTTTTCTTTTTTTTTTTACATTACATTGAAAACATATAAAAAGTTGGAAGTGAGACATTTTTCTATTTCACAATAGGAGAACATAGGGGAACATTATATATAATATAACGATATACGTAATTTTAATTTCTGTGGTTATAAGGATGTAAGTTACAAGTAAACATTTTCTATTTCTTATTTCATTTTGAATTTGATGGTGCAAATACTAAAAAAAAGTTAAGACTCTGCCATGTTCACTTCTATTTAGCCTGTCTTATTTTAACAGAGTCAGTAACTATCTGGAAACTGAGGAAACCAGTTGATGGGGACGAATGTTGTCCCATTCTTGTCTGATATGGTCTTCCAGCTGCTCAACAGTCCTGGGTCATCTTTGTTGAATTTTACATTTTATGATGCTCAAAATGTTTTCAGTTGGTGAAAGGTCTGCAGGCAGGCCAAAATGGTGCTGTTGTAGATGCAATGTGCAGTTTTGCATGCTCTTGCTTTCATTTGGGGTCCCCCAGGGCTCAACTCTTGGGTCTCTGTTTTTTTCTTTAAATCTGCTTTCCAGGTTCTATTTTTAGAAAGGGTTCTCTCCATTTCTACACCAACGACATTCAGGTTTATTTAAACTCTGATCATTCACATTTATCTTCATATTGATGCAGTGACACATATTAATGCTAAGGTTAAGTTTCATGAGGGTAGTGTCAGACAGATTGCACTCACATCATGTGTTTATGACGACTCTGCAGAACCCAGCCTCACTCCAGGCTAAGGTTGGCTTAGGATATAGTCCAACTCCAGCTGCTGTCTTATTGAGGTGAGAGTTAGGCCCAATCCCAAACCGCCCCCTACACACTACCCCTTCACTACCGAGTGTCACTCCAAATGAAGTCACACTCACAGCCACCGGAGGGCACTTTAATTTCAATATTACTGCAAAGTGTTCATTGATGCAGACTCGCTATCTGAGGGCTGAACGGTCCACTCGCCCTCCACACTACGTGGTTTGGGACGGCCTTTAATATGGCTGCGCCTCCGCGAGAACGCCCAAATGGAGGGTTAGTGTGTAGGGGTAGTGTGGTGGGGGCGGTTTTGGAGTGGGCCTTAGTTTGGACTACTTCAGACTGCTCTCATGCATGCACTGTCCATGCACTCAGCACTCTCAGGATTTGGCTGAGATCTTGAGGAGAGTAAAAATGCTCGTGGTGGAAGAATAAGTTGTAAACACCCTCTGCAGACTCATGTACTCTGTGGAACTTTTTCCTGCAGCATGATATATGACATAAGCGACAACTGGAGCTTTATGGTTTTATTTCTCACCAATGGTTTTATGAAGAATTTCTCCAACTCATTGAATGTGTTATGTATTCTTCGTGTTAAGCTCTTTGGTTAGGGGCTGCTATTTTTAAAGTTGGCTTGGCTTGCTGTAACATCCAAAACCCAAAAAGTGGTGCTCTAAAACTTATTTACATGTAATCATCTGTGATGTCTTTCCGTATGTGTAAGTTTTCACTTCCATGGCTGTGATTAATCGTCATACTATCAAAGATGAAGGTATTCAAATGAACATTTGTCTCAGTCCATTTTGAATGAGCTTTGGCCAAAGAAAGACAACATCCTTTCTGGATGGTGTTCATATTTGGTTTCTTCTTTGCATGATTGAATTTGTGAATGACATAGATAACAATTTCTGGGAGGATTCCTGTTTTTATTTTTATTCTATTTAATTTTTTTCGCAGCTTATGGCCTGGCTGTGCCTCCCGGCACACAGAGACCTCTTCAAATTATTGTAAAGTCTTCACAATTTTGCATCGATCAGTATTCTGGCATTACTTCATAGATTACTTAACCTCTACCCATCTTTACATGTGAGAGACTCCTCTTCTTTTATGTGCTGTTTTTATATAATGTTACTGACCTGTTGTAGGACTATGTTCCTACAGCTGTTTGTCTTTAGTGCTGCATGCTTTTCCATCCTTGTGTTGCCCCAGTCTTACCTACTAAACATGTTTTGGTAAAATGTCTCACTTTTAATCTTTGATATGTTTACTTTGTTCTGTTGTAAATAAGATATTGATTTATGAGATTTAAAATTCATTACTTTCTGGGTTTTTTTTTTTTTTTTTTTTTTTTTACATTTTACATCTTTTTTTGGAAGTAGGATTGTAACTATGCTGGAGTGCCAAAAGAAAGGTTTTGTAGTAACAATAATTTGTATGTTTTAACTTGGCCATGCCTTCTCACCTCATATCTGCCAGCTAGCGGGTTTTTCCACATAAAAGAAAACTCTCAGAAAGCTTCTATTGATTGACCATGACTGCTCACTTCATCCCTCATGACTGCAGCCCTGAGAGTCATACCATCCATTTTTTTCTCTTTTCCTTACACTCTTGCACATATAGGGCTGAGACTGAATGAAGCTTCATCTCTTTGATAGCAGACTGGATTCAGTGAAGGAGTAAACAGCAGTGATTATTGGTTGCTGATGTTCTTATGATTGGATCTGACAGACACGATCTGTCGGCTGAGTCTGGAAAATGCATGTGTGGTGCTTGGTAAATCTGTGTGTACATCACTGACAATTATTTATAATTGGAGAAATGACACCCTACTACAGCATTATCATTTATTTAGTTTTTTTTTCATGTACATATTGCAGACTTTATTCATGAATAATTACCAATGAATTAAAGCTTTGCACAGATTCAACAGCTGAACATAAGCCATAAAGAAACAAAAAACTCTGTAAATATTTTAGTATCCGACTTATTTTTCTGCTAAAATGTTGGCATTTAATCTGAAATCAGATACAGCTTCTTTGTTTCCGTCTACTTAAACACTGTCTTTTTATGGGTGCTTTACGTTAGTGAAACATCAAGGACATGATTATCTTTTACTTAATTTGTATTCAGTAAAAAAAAAAAAGAACATTTGACAAATCTGACAAAGCTGGAACATCATGAAATGAGTGCTTTTTTTATCTATTCAGTCTGAGTTTTTAAGCTCAGATCAGAGCAGTCTGGATGTTGCATCAGAATTTTTATCCAACAATTACAGATGTGAAAAAAGTTAAATAAAAGTTTCTTATACAAGAGGTGCTGAAGATGCCCCTCTGTTGCTTCTCACTTCCAGTTGAAACCAGAAATCATGCTTTGATGGGATTTGTCCTGTGTAATGTTCATAGTTTACTTCAGGGGGGGAAAAGAAGTTGAAAGTGCTTTTTCTACTCTAACCAATGTCAATATTCAGGTAGAGAAATAAGGCAAGACAATGTTTGCCTGCAGCCCACATCTCTAAATCCCAGAGTACTCCAAAGCTGAATTTGTGGGCGACAGTTCAGATTACGTTAAAGAAGAAATTGCTCTCTGAGATTGCTGCTGGATGCAGCTCTTCCAAAGATAGGACGCGCTGCCCGTCTGGGTATTGATCATTGTCAGCATCAGCTGTTGTGTAGCCTTAGGCCCAATCTCAATTCTCCCCCTTAGCCCTACCCCTTAGCCCTTCCCCTCCGTTTTGCGCGTTCACGAGGGACCAAGGGGTGTCTCGATTCTCTTTTGGGGCGAGGGGTAGGGCTAAGGGGAAGGGCTGAATACCCCTTACAGCAGA
>JAOXYM010000001.1:34766145-34778339 GCA_028567055.1 Leptatherina wallacei
AGTGACAACCAGAGGAGAGCAGCACCAGTTCATCCAGGAATGAGTAAAGTAATGTGTGATGAGGAACGATGCTGCTGGAGAAGGTACAAAGTGAAGCTGAGCAGTTTTCCGGGTGTTTAAATAGAGGTGTTACGTTACCCACATTCACCTTAGAAACTTCATCAGGATCCAGAAAGAAGTGAAGCTCAACATATAATATGATAGGAAGAGAGAATACTTCACTATAAACCTCCTTCATCTCCATGGAAACCAGAAGGGCCTTCATGATTTATTTTAAACAAAGGAGTCATAGGAGAACATTAGCAGAGATTTTTTTTACAGCTGGAATAAAACTTTTCACTATAAACAGCAAAAGTAAGACATGATTTATGATTGTGGCTGCTAGCTCTCAGAGGTTTTATCCTCTACCAAAAATTTAGACTCTCTTCTTTCATCAGAAAAAGAAAGTTTGTTTCTAGCCTGTTTAAGTGGAAAACCCGCAAAAAAACCATATGGCGTCGTTGGCAGTCAAAGAGTTAAGAAGAGGTTAAATATCCGCTGGAGGGATTCTGTTAAATGGAACATTTATATTTCCTTTTCCTCTGGGGCGACCATAAATCAACTAATCAAATCTAATATTGTTTACCTGAATCGTTCTCTTCTAAATGTGTTTTTTTTTGTTTTTCTTCCCCTCTTTCCTTAAACTCCCTCCTGCGTCCTGACTTTATCTTTGCAGATGTCCTCCTGGTCACATGATCCGTGCGAATGGGACCAGGAAGTCCTGTGTTTACACCCTGTGTGCCACTCGGCCTTGTCACCGTGGGACCTGCGTGGCCCAGTCACCCTCCAAGTTCACCTGCCACTGCCCAGAGGGCTACCGGGGGCGGCACTGCGAAACAACACTGGCAATTTACAGGGAGGACGTGGGCCTGAGCTTCAGCTCCCTCTTTGCCATCTGCATCTGCTTCATGGCCTTACTGGGTAGATATTACAACTAGTGCATGTTACTTGTGTTTGTTTGTTATTTTTGTCCATTTCAAGTGTTTTTATGGCAGCACTTTTTGCATCTAGGAATTTAGAAACTAAATCAGTCAACCACCAAATCCTCCTCTCCTCTCTGAGCTTGGCATCTCAGGATCTGTCCTCTCGTGGTTCATGTCCTACCTCACAGGAAGATCCTTCAGAGTATCATGGCAAGGTGTTGTGTCCAGATTGCATGAGTTGAGAACCGGGGTGCCTCAGGGCTCCGTGCTTGGCCCTTTTCTCTTTTCACCATACACTTCCTCACTCGGTGCAGTAATCGGCTCTGATGGCTTCTCTTACCACTGCTACGCAGACGACACTCAGCTTTTCCTTTCATTCCCACCTGACGACACAACTGTCTCAATGCGAATATCAGCCTGTCTTGCCGATATCTCTGCATGGATGAAGGAACGCCGCCTTCAGCTTAATCTGTCCAAGACTGAGCTTATTGTCTGTCCAGCCAGTCCGTCCACGCCCCCGCAGATAAGCGTGCAGCTTGACTCTTATCACACTTGTACCTACGCGTTCTGCCAGGAATCTTGGTGTCATAGTTGACAACCAGCTGACTTTTAGGGTCCATGTTGCCTTGGTTGCCCGGTCTAGTCTATTTGCTTCCTACAACAGCATGCTCAGTTAAACTTCTGCAGATGATTCAGAATGCAGCAGCACGACTGGTCTTCAACCAGCCCAAAAGAACTCATGTCACCCCGCTGCTGATCGCTCTTCACTGGCTTCCAGTTGCAGCGCGCATCAAATTCAAAGCTCTGCTTCTGGCTTACAAAACAATAACCCAAACAGCTCCTGTGTACCTTCACTCCATCATCCAGAGCTACACTCCCTCCCTACAGCTACGCTCTGCCTGTGAAAGACGCCTAGTGCTCCCACCAAAACGTGGAACTAAATCACTAGCCAGACTATTTTCCTCTGTGGTTTCCCGGTGGTGGAACAATCTGCCGAACTAAGTCCGAAACGCAGAGTCCTTATCCAGTTTTAAGAGCAAGCTAAAGACTCAGCTGGTCAAAGAATATTTCTGCACTTAGCTCAACTCAGCACTGAACAAGCTGCGTACACTTTGTGCCCAAGATGATGATATTGTGTTGTGATACACTTACGCCCAGAATGGTGATGATATTGTGATCTCATAATTAATCGAGGGACTAAAAAAGATTTTTTTTAAAGGAAAAAAAAAGAAAAAGCACTGTGTTTAGCACTCCACTGCAGCACCTGTGTCCAACTAGCTCAGCAGTCTGACCAGCACTGAACCATGATGTCCCCTCTTGTTTGATTTCTTGTTTGTGTTGTTCTCATTGTCAGCTGTAAGTTGCTTTGGACCAAAGTCCAAAGTCTGCTAAACGACTGTAGAGTAGTAGAATGTAGAATAGAAACTTTGATATTAACAAGTAGTTATTTATAAATGCTGTTAGCGTCCTCTCACCACTCTTCACCCTGTAAAGCTTTCCGCTATGTTTGTGTCCATGTAGCAGGAGCTTTGCTTTTTTTCATTTATTTAGAAAAAAAACTGAATGACATGAATGACTCATCCTCATGAGGGTCCACTTTAATTTACAGTTTTGATTAGCGTGAGTAACAATGTACAGTTTGTCCGGTGTTTCCCAGTCTGGCCTGGGGATGAATATAAGTAGATTTGTTATATTTCAAAATTTCCCCAAGTGTCTCGTGTCCACAGAGCCCAAGGATGTTCAGTTTGGTGTTTTAGTCGTGGAGCCGTCAGTGTCTGGATAGGAGGATGTTGGGTTATTTTTCAGTTCAGATATTTAAAACACAGCCTGAAGCATAAAACAGCTGATATTCTCCAGGTTTGATGTTATGCATCGAAAAGATGAAAACACAAAATCCAATAAATTAGAAGAAAAAAAAAGTCAGAAGTCAAAACAGTAGTCATCACACACACACATCTGTAGAGGGGAAAAAAGAGGCCGGTGATCAGTTTCTCAGGTTTTATCTTTTATAGCTGACTAAACAGCGATGCCTCTTTCTTTGTGAACTGCTGACATTTTTCTTAATTTGCAAATAAAACTATTGTTCTTTAGAGCAAAACCTTTAACCCTTAAAACTCACTTAGATTGCCACGACCCCTGAGCTCGATCGCTTATATTGTCAACAGTTTCTCAGGAACGGTAGTGTGTAACTCTACTGTGATGGATAGCTTTCCCTTTAGGTGATCTACAGACGTTTCCAGGCATTTCTCTCCCGTCCAGGAGGTTTAAAATCCAGCCTCAACATGTGTTTATTCAGAGACTATGTGGTAAATCCGTAATGACTGATCCATGATAACAACATTATTTATAACATTTTTATAATTATAAAAAGATTACTTTCACAACTGTGTTGCTAAGAGACCCCTATTTTTACCTGGGAATCACAACAAAGCCACTTCCTGTCAAACTTTCCATCAATCAGAGAGCTTAAACTGTCGGAAATGTCCAATCAGGAGCAGCCAAGTTAGCAGAAAGTTCTGTGTGTGTCTGAAAAGAAAGAAAATAATGGTCTTCTCTGTGGCTGAGTCCAGCCTTGCTGAAGCACCACCAGATCATCACTGATCCTCCTCCATATTTACCAGTTGATTGAGACACTGGATTGTAGGTCTCGCCAGGTCTGCATCTAACCAGAAACAACTAGATGTTGGGCTTCAGTCTTCTATAGTCCACTTCCTGTGCTCTTTTCAAACCTCAGCTTGAATCTTCTTCTCACTGATATAGGTTTTATTCCCGACTTTGCATGGCTTCAGGTATTTATCAGTCTCTTTCCAGCTGTTCTTGTCATGCATCTCACTCCAGTCTCAGTTTACCACCGTGTTTGAGGGTCACTTGATGTGAGCCTGCAGTTCTTGAGCGATGATTTTGCAGACATCCCCTTTTGTCCATTCTCCACCAGACTATAGCTTTGTTGTTCTCATAAAGAGGAATGAGATGTGCTTATTTAGGAATTTAATACTCAGAGATGCTGATTTCTGAATAAACTGCAGTGGTCTCCTATTTTATTCCTCAGAACTGTATTTGCCTTCAAGTCAGATTCTCAATAAAAACACGGTGAAGTGTCCTAAATGTCTCCTTCAGCTTTCACAGCAAACTTTATATTCTGGTGTTATCGTAGATGATGTCTGCCAAGTTGATTTGACTTTAAGTGTAGTTACCAAGGTTAACAGATACTGGAGTTTATATTTTTGGAGCTGATAACATGACAGCGTGAGAAAGTGTGAAAGCACAGCTCTTAAATTCTTATTGAATTAAATTAAATTAAACATTTTTAGAAGCATTTTTTTTTCACATTCACAAACAACGTGTTAGCAATTAGTTTCCACATTTTTATAATAATGTTTTGGATGTTTTTGTGATAATTACAGATTTGGTTTTCGAGTGTATGTTGTGTTATAGCGGTGTGTTTACAAGACCTGAGGAACAATAGTTAATGTGCTCACTCTGAGGCCTGGCAACATGCAACACTTAGAAGCAGATGTAATAATTACTGCATGAGGCATCTGTCAGTTGGGGGGGGCACAGTAGTGATTGCTAACAGGAAAGAAAACCTTGAAGAAAAAAGAAACAAATGAAATCATTTGCCTTGTCCATATATGTGAGAAAAATGGAAGGTGTGTTATAATCAGTCTTCAGTGTCAGATACTAGGCTGTTGGCTGTAGTTCATCCAGCCTGGTCATTAAAGAGAAAACCTGAGCATTTTACAGGTCTACAAACCAGAGATATGTATGATCTAAATCTGTTTTCAGATGCTGAAAGTGTAACATGAAGGTGTTATCGATCTGTTGAAGCTGCAGCAGTTAGTCTGTGAGACATTTGTCACTTTTTCCATTAAATGTTCCGCGTGGTTTCGTTCCTGTGGGAGCGACGGGGGACATGGCAACATCACACAAACCAGATTTACCATTCATTCAGAGATGGACAGTAAATCAAGCAAGTTACTAAAATGCTCATTCAGTCACAATTTTCTCACAATATATCAGTTTCTGTTAGCAAGCCATGTGTGGAGTGGGGGGGGGGGGGTGGACGTACTCTATATGCTGAAGCTCGCTGAGCAGTCGGTGATGTATTCGTGACGTTAACCTGTAACACAGTAACAGAATGATTGTCACCAACTAGAGCAAAAGAAGATCTTTTACATCACCTGAAGGCACCATCACCAGCATCACGGCTGAATGCAGGATGGAGAAGCTGCTCCATCAAATAAAACTCTTTTTTTTCATAAAAATTTACATCAAGACGATGAACAGAAAAACTGAGGTGGATGGAAGCAGTTCATATCCAGACAGAGTAGAAGCTTCAGCTGCATCTCAACCTCTTTTAGGCAGTTTTCTTCATCTATTTTTATACAGATGATTTTTTTTTTTTCAAACTTAGCGATGGAGCTATCCGTCATAGCTAAAATAATAGCCAGTACTGAACTTTGGCTGATTTTCGGCATCCATCTTCATCCCGTCTCTTCTCTGAGGTCTCTCCAGTCATTAAAAGTCAGTCCAATGTTGACTCTTGTCTTATCTCTTGCTCATTGATCATTCATTTTTCTCTCGTGTTTCTTTGCTGAATCAGCCACGGTGAATGTCCAAAATGGCTGTTTGAATTGTGTTGATATCCACTTGCTAGCATGTGACTCTGTGCCATAAAGTAAAACACAGCAAAAGTAGTGAAGTGTGTTTTCTCAGCGTCAGGATTCTGCAGAGTAATGACAGCTCCAGAAATGTTAAGTATTAAGTACACCTGACTCAAATTAATGAGTAATTGTGCAGAGCTTCATATGCTGTTGTATCCTTTTTAATTTGAGTCAGGTGTGTTGAAGCAGGAATCATTGAAATCCTGCAGGACAGCGGCCCTTGAGGACCGACTTTGGACACCCCCGGGTTAGATGATTATGTTATATATTTGGCAACAGGATCATTTGTTGCCGCTCTGATGAAATAAGACTTTTTCCCTGTTGCATAGGACTCTTACAATCTATAACCATTCCTTTACAACAAGAAGTTCATTTTTACACCAGTTTCTCATCAACTTCTTGTATGCGATCAATAAGACCTTGTTTCGAAGCACATCCTTATAATTTACACATTCATTTTTACGTCCAGGATACCTAGTCGTCCATTGTATCTCTGATCACAATCTGTCCATTCTCCCAGAATGACATTCATTTGTGACGTTCCCAGTATCTGTGCACATGATTTGTCTTATCATTTCTACATCTCTGTGTATTATGAACATTTCCGTCTAGCCTTTATTTTTGCGATTACAAGAGCACACTCCTTTTTTTCCAGGCAAATTTTCTCCTTATTGAGTTTGCTTTGTGTTGTGATTCACATATGCTAAGCCATTCTTCTGTTGTAATTTCAGCATTCATCCCCCTCTGCCATTTAGTCTCAATGTACATAAAAGAGAGGTTTACAGTCTGTAGACTCTGGCACAGAGCCGATTGCTTTGAATTTCTCCCATTGTATTTCTGAATAAGACATTAAGCACTCCATTTATGGTTTCTGTGTTGGTATTTCCTTCAGGAAGTAATCCTTCAATTGGTGATATTTCAAGAAATCCTCATTGTTTAATCCATGTTTTCCTTTCAGCTCTTGAAAACACTCTGTATTTCCATTATCTGGTATAGTGCACACTGCACTGATGCTTTTTGTTTCCCATGTTTGAAGTTTGATCGATCCAGTTAATGTGTTTTAGAAATATATGTTCCCCTTTATGAACAGTTGTCTGCCGGTACAGTAAATATACACTCACCGGCCACTTTATTAGGTAAACTTGTTAAACTGCTTGTTAGCACTAATATCTAATCAGCCAATCACGTTGCAGCAACTCAACACATCTAGTCATGTAGACATGGCGAAGACAACTTGCTGAAGTTCAGTCTGAGCATCAGAATGAGGAAGAAAGAGGATTTAAGTGACTTTGAATGTGGCATGGTTGTTGGTCTGAGTATTTACTGGGATTTTTACTCATAACCATCTCTAGGGTTTACAGAGGATGGTCTGAAGAAGAGAAAATATCCAGTGAGCAGCAGTTGTCTGTCTTGTTGAGGTCAGAGCAGAATGGGCAGACTGGTTGGAGATGATAGAAAGGCAAATAAGCACTGGTTCCAACCAAGGTATGCAGAATATCATCTCTGAACACATAACACGTCCAGCCTTGAAGCAGATGTGCTACAGCAGCAGCAGACCACACCAGGTGCCACTCCTGTCAGCTAAGAACAGGAAACTGAGGCTACGATTCACACAGACTCACCAGAACTGGACAATAGAAGATGGAGAAACGTTGTCTGGTCTGATGAGTCTCCATTTCAGCTCCACATTCAGATGCTAGGCTCAGAATTTTGTGGAAACATCATGAAAGCATGGATCCATCCTGCCTTGGATCAATGGTTCAGGTTGCTGGTGGTGTAATGGGGGGGGGGTATTTTCTTGGCATACTTAGTACCAACTGAGCCTAGTTTCCACCAAAGGGTCCAGCTTGAGACGGGGCGGTTTGATGCAGTTTGGTTTGGCAAACCCTGATCTCTGTTGCGTTTCCACAGCCAGTCATACCCTTGCCAGATAGGCAGCGTATAGGCCGGATTGCGATAAATGCAACAGCTACATTATAGGGCAACACCTTCCTTGAATTATAAATGGTAAACTTTAAATGGACTGTACTTGAAGCACTTTGCTAGTCAAATGTTCCACTCAAAGTGCTTTGACACCCATTCACACACAGCATGTCTACTGTCATTATACTAAGTACTATTACACACACTCATACCCCAATGGACACATTGGAAAGAAGTGTGGGGTTCAGTGTCGTGCCCAACAGCACTTCAACCTATAGTGTGGGCAGCCAAGAGTTGATCCACTGGTCTTCTGATTTGTAGACGATGTGTCTTCCACCCGAACTACAGCCACAAAAACAAAGGTGCAAAATGGTGGACATCTAGTAGTTTGTCTTCTTTCTTGACATGTGGCTTTAAACAACAAAAAATCAACTTTATGTTTAAACGTGGAACTGTTATTACTCTGGCACTTAATATTCTGGCACTCTTCCCAGTTTTTACCTGTGGAAACCGCCAAAAAAGCATACTGACCCGTACCAACCTGGACCCATTGGTGGAGACAAGGCTTCAACCACCACAGTCTACCCGAGTATTGTTGCTGACCATGTCCATCCCTTTATGACTAGTGTACCATCTTCTGCTGGAGTATCCTACATTATTCCAGCAGGATAATGCACCATGTCACAAAGCTCAGATCATCTCCAACATGACAATGTGTTTACTGTTCTCCAATGGCCTCCACAGTCACCACATCTCAACCCAATATAGAGCATCTTTTGGATGTGGTGGAACAGGACATGTGGCTCGTCTCCATTTAAAGGATCATGTATTCGATTAAAGATAGTTATCTTGATGATAGTTCAGCTTTCTTCATCCCCGTGTCAGAAAATATTAGTAAGAATTCGAGGTTAGGAGATGTAAGGCTGCTAAACGTCTGGTATTGCTAGCAGGACTACTTCTTACCTGTGGGAGGATGAACTGGAGCAGACGGTTTTGCTGCTGTTGAAATCCACTTTTTTTTTGTATGCCTGCCTCTGTGTTTGCCTGTTGAATATTCATCTACCTGTATATTCAGCTCTGTATTCCTATTCCTTAAGGACCCTCTGCAGAGAAAGTGCCTTGGGCACTGTCAAACACAGAGAACTGTCAGTACAATGGCATGTTCTGGCTGCTTAATTGAGGACAATGCAACAGAAGAGTAAAGAGCAGTATGAAACAGCGGATCAGAGGACTATGAAATAAAACAGGACACTTCACAAAACTAAAAGAAAACAATAAAGAGCAGACAATGTAACAGAGCTGACAACACGTTGCAGGGAGGGAGAGCAGAGGATGCAGACTTCAGAGAGGATGGTGTCAGTGTCACGCTGCTGCTCGTCTCATTGGTATTTCAGAGGACACCTCCTCCCCACTCTGAGACGAGGCACAGTTCAAATGATCATTTCTTCCTCTGTACTTTTCACCTTTACTCCACATCTCTCCTTTCCAATTTGGCTACAGGCTCATATTAAATGCGACATCCAGCCTTGATCCTGGTGAAGCTCAGTTCTGTTTTAAGTGTTAATTACTTGATTTGTAGGCGTATAAGGTGCTGTTTACTCAAACCTGCAGAAATTGAGATCAATGCTCCAGGGGCTCTGGTGGTAATTTCAATCGGTAAAGCATTCCGCGCTCGATTGGTCAAGCATTCCCCCCTCTGAAATTTAAGTAGGTCTGAGGGACTTTTTTTTTTTTTTTCTTAACACCATCATCAAATATTGCTTGTGCATACGCTAATTGTTTGAATAAGAAGAACAAAAGAAGGGCAGCAACTCTCAAAGAAAACAGATGTTTGGAGAACGATATAATTGTTGAAGATTAAAGATATTTGTGTTATAAAATCATCCCCATTGGTTTTTAGGCTTTACCAGATCGTCAAGTTTGTGATGGATGGCTTCCCGTTCAATTTTTCATGGATATATAAATATTTAGCTTTTACCGGGTGCTTTTCAAGCTTCAATATACAACATTCAGACGAAAATGTAGTTCATTCTGAAAGTATTCCCACTTATAATGTTTAATTTAATTGAATTTTCTTCTTCAATCTCCACTCAGTACCCGTCATAACTGCACAAACATATCCTTATAGAAATTGTTACCCAGCTATTAAAAAAAGACTAACTGAAATATCACAAGGATGCAATAATCAGACCTTTTGCTCAGTGCTTTGCACTTTGTAGCTGTAGCTCAGGAGGAAAAGCGGTCGTCTACCAACCAGAAAGTCAGTGGTTCGATTCCAGGCTTCCCCTGACTACATGCCCAGGTGTCCTTGGGCAAGACAGTGAACCGTACATTGTCTCCTGATGTATCTATCGGGGTATGAATGTGTGTGATAGAGGAAAAGTACTTAATATGTAATAAGAGAAGTGCTGTATGAGTGTGTGTGTGAATGGGTGAATGTGACATGTCGTGTGAAAGCACTTTGAGTGGTCAACATATGACTGAAAAGCGCAATACAAGTACAGTCCATTTACCATCTAAAACAACTGTGAGTCTTATTCAGAATCACGCAAAGAGCTTGTACACACCTGGATGGGGAATGTTGCTAGAATACCTTTTCCTGGTCGAAATGTTGAGTTGGTTTTAAGTCAGGTCTGTGGCTGGGCCATTCGATGGAATTCCCAGAGTTGTTCCTGGCTGTCGTGTTGAAAGGTGAACCATCGGGCCAGTCTGAAGAGTTTCCCTGCTGCATCACACCTGACGCAAATCCATGGCTCATTAACAGTCTGCTGCACAAGTTGACAACAAGTAGTTAAAGAACCTTTTCATTTGAATGTTGTGTGTTGTACCAGGGAAACACTAATACCTACTGGATGGTAGATCTCGAGGTCCAAAGTCAGTGACCTCTTAAAGACTGCAAGAATTCCTGCGGGTGGTGACTTCTAGGAGCCGTTTCCTAGAGACTGTGGTTACAGCACGCAGCTGCAGGAGTCATACTGATGAATGTGTTAACATCATGAGAAAAACTAACTGAAATACAGCCTGTCACATTTAGTAGGTTTTCCCCACAGAGGTGTGGCATTTAAGTGAAGCAGTGTTCGGTGTAAATGTAACTTATCAAGTTGTTCAGATCACTGATGTTGTCATATATGTCACCCCAACTTTTAGTTGTGCCCATCAGTCATAATATTGAAACATAATTTTTGCAGACCAGTCATACAGAAGACAAAAGGGTGGTAAAGGGAACACTTTATGAAGAAGAATAAATGAAGATGACAGAGAGCACAAATATAAAAAGGTTCAGGCTGAACTTTTAGGAAGAATATGAAGATGGATATTTCTTTATAATGATGCTGCTGTTGCTCTAAACCTTTATTAAATTATAGTACAGTATGTGAGACCTCAGGTCAAAGACCAGGTCCTGGTCTTAAAGCAGGTTTCCAGTATCTTAACATCTCCGTTCTGGGAAGTTTCTTCATTGTGAATTTGACTTGGTGGTCTTCCAAAATCTGAACCAGTAGATCTAGTCAGTTGGGTCTGAGATACACACTCAGGTTCAGTTCACATGTTCTTAATGAGGTTTTAATGAATTTTAATGACTAGATAATGGTATTTGATAGAATATTCATCCATTCTCTTGCACTTCTCTGGGGTTGGGTCGTGGGGTATTAGTCTAATCAGAGGGAACCAGGCTTTCATCTTATCGGCCACTTCTTCCAGCTCCTCTGGGGGGATCTCAAGCCATTCCCAGACCAGCCGAGGGATGTAGTCCCTGCAGCATGTCCTGGGTCTTCCACAAGGTCTCCCTCCAGGTGGGATGTGTCTGGAACACCTCCCCAAGGAGGCGTCCAGGAAGTATCCTATAACCCGAAGCCTGAGCCACCTCATCTGGCTCTTTTTGATGTTGAGGAGCAGCGGCTCTACTCTGATATCCTCATAGATGACCGAGCTTCTCACCCTATCTCTAAGGGAGAGCCCGGCCACCCTGCAGAGGAAACTCATTCCGGTCACCTGTATTCGCGACCTCGTTCTTTCGGTCATTACCCACAGCTCGTGACCCTAGATGAGGGCAGGAACGTAGGTCGGTCGGTAAATCGAGAACTTCACCTTTTGGCTCAGCTCCTTGTGATGCAAAGTCAGATGCTGCACCGATCCGCCTTTCCATCCTTCCCTCACCCCTGAACAAGACCCAGAGATCCCGGAGAGGACACTCTGCTGCTCTGTTTGGTTTTGTTTCACTTGGTTTCCACATGACCACACTGCCATAAGAACCTGATGAAGGAAGTTTACATTTAATTATTTAGTCAGTTGCTTTCAGGTGGCTTTATTCTTTTTCTGTTTCACAATTTTACTAAATAAGAATCAAATCCTTTCCTCTCCTACATGTGAGTATTTCAGCTCTTCATGGTTGGCATGTGGTTTTTGTGACAGATATGCGCCTTTTGAACTTTGTCTAGTCATTTTCCTGGCATTAAATCATAATCAAATCAAATCAAACTTTATTTATACAGCACCTTTTCCTACATTGCTTCACATCATAAAAACAACAGTTTAAAAAGAAATAAAAAATATTAAGTATATAACATTGTAATCATAGCACACACCTGATCATACTCTTTTCCACCTTTCACACATTCATCATCACACACATGCACACACACGCACG
>JAOXYM010000001.1:34786953-34799807 GCA_028567055.1 Leptatherina wallacei
TCCGGGCACGTCCCACCGGGAGGAGACCTCGGGGTAGGCCCAGGACACGCTGGAGGGATTATATCTCTCAGCTGGCCCAGGAGCACCTCGGGATCCGCCCGGATGAGCTGGCTGATGTGGCCGGGGAGAGGGAAGTCTGGGCGTCCCTGCTAGGCTGCTGCCCCTGCGACCTGACCCCGGATAAGCAGAAGAGGACGGTACGGTACGGCAGCCATTTTACAGCCAGATGGATGAAGACCTGCGAGTCTAATAACTGTCTACTACACCATCATATTCTTCCTTTATATGTTCATTAAATATTTATTGCTCTGATATTTTAATTCCTAAATCAATTCAATTCATCTTCTTTTGTATAGCGCCAATTCACGACAATGTCATCTCAGGGCGCTTCACAGACAAATCAAACATATTGTCTGTTTATCTGTTTCTGATAAATGAATTTATTCTGGGATTTATGAAAGAAAAAGACAGATGTCTCAATATACAGGATTAAATCATTAAATACATCTTGTTTGAGCAAAATAAGCCGTAAAACTATGAAAGCAAGCAAAACTATGTGGAAGCATTTATTACAAGAACAATAAAATATAAAAATGATGTCAGTCCCAGTCTGAAACCAGTAAACGGTCCTGAATGTTTGACAGAACAACACTGGGACTCGTGTTCATCAGAGAACAAACCACCTGGTGATGTTTCCAGATGGGCAGCCAGTAACTTTTTTACACCTCACCTGTTCACTCGTCATCATGTTCATCCAGCTGCAGCCATCTTTACTTCTGCTCACATAAAGCCCAAACGGTCCTTCATACCCTTCCCACGGTCAGCCCAGAAGCACATCATCTGGCAGACGTTGTGTAGAAGTCTCCTGATCTCTGCGATGTTCATCACTGCACCGCCTCCAGGACGAAAACCTGCCGCTTCATTTCCCCAAGACTGTTTCCCCAACATGGCGGATCAGTCCCACAGCTCTGTGTGTTGGTGACGTACGTCCATCTTAGTCAAATTCAGGGTCGTGGGGAAGCCGGAGCCTATCCCAGCCTTTATCGGGCGAGAGGACGGGTCGCCAGTCCATCGCAGGTGATCTATGTCCTCGTTCCCCATACAGATTAGAATAACAGACACAAACTTCTAATGCTTTGGAGTTTTCTGGGCATGTTTATGTAGATGGGTGGAGGTTTGAGGTTAGAAAAGCCTGAGGAGAAAATCCAGATCCCTACTGTCTGTTTGGAGTCCCCCGTTTGATCCTCCTACCATCACGACCAGACCTCAGATAAGAGACTTTCTCTCCATCTGTCTGCTCTTTATGGTCGAGGACAACAACAAAAATATTCTTCCAACAGTTTTCAGCTTGTTGTTTTGCTTTTTAATGACCAGGAGATGTTTTGGTTCCTTGTCATCTCTTTCATCAGTGTTGTTCTGCATGCAGCAGGTTTCTGCTTTTTTTTTTTTGTGTTTTTTAAAGAAGAAAAAAAAAAAAGAGGCTCTGCTCTTTGAAAAAGCTGTTATGCACCAACAGAGCATTTAGAGGCAAAAGAAGACAACATTTCCCTAATGGAGCGGGGAGGAAAAATTCAAATCAAGTCCAAATGAGAAGTCATTTAGCTTTATTAAACAGGCTGTTTGGCAAATCCGTGTGTTATTAAGGTCCAGATGTGGGTTTGGTTTTTTCACCAACTGCATCAACTCGGAGAAAGTTTGGGTCTGTTTAGATGTGACTGATGGAAATCTCTGCAGAAAGACACAAACGCTGTAAAACATTCATGTTGTAAATATCAGCTGATCCTCAAACCTTATCACATCTCACATCACATTTTTTCCAAATCATGTTGAAGGGCATAGACCTCCATCGCCTGAAGGCTTTTGATTATTTAATCTGTGATACTAATGGCCGTGCTGCTCAACCTTCTCACCTCCGTCTGTCTCCACTCTCCAGTGCTGCTGCTGGGCATTTTCCTCTACACCCGCTGGAGGTCCTACAAAGGGCTGAAGGAGGGCGTGTACCACGTCTCGGCGCATCACGACGGCTGGGAGGACATCAGGGAGAACGTCCTGAACTATGACGAGGAGGGAGGCGGGGAGGAGGACCAGGTACTCTTATCTGATACACACAGGAAGTGAAAAACACTCCTAGACCTCCACATTAAACGGCTTCCATGCTGCAGTCACGCGAAATGCTTTTAACTGCATTGTTTTCATTTGAAAGTCTCCTTGCATTTATATTTTAAATACCTGGCAGAGCATACGAGGTAACATTTTATACAGCGGATCAAATCCATTCAGTTTGCACCAGGATGCTGCAGAGTGTGTGTGTGTGTTTGTGTGTTTAATTAGGCCCACACAAAATCCTTATATCCTCTCTCCACCATCCAACAGAACCTACATACACTCGACAGTACTTAAGAGCTTACATAATATCACAGGTTTGATCAAAACAGAGATGTATGCATCGCCTCGCACTGTATATAGACTCTCTTCACACTTTATTAGTAACCACAGGCAGTAAGGATGGATGAAACCACCAGGACTGTTCTGAGGTCTAGAGTTTGTTACATGATGGTCTCCATCTTTAGTTTTTGGCATAAAAAAGTCGCCATGACACCACTGAGAGCTTCAAATCATTTGTTTTAATTTAGAGCCAATTAAACACATGTTATCTCAAGCATAACCACAGAGTTTAAACAGAGAATAATATCCATATAAATCCCAATTAATACCTGATTTACTGTTAGCAAATTAGAATCTGGTTCATTAAAATCCAATACAGCTCAATTCATTATGATCCAGTTCAATCCTGATGTTCCAACACCTCAGCTGGTCAACAACCCAGTAAAGCCCCAGTAAACAGCTGCTAACTTGTGGGCCCATCTGAGGTTTTTCACAAGTTTTATAATCCTACAGTTCAAAGACAAAAGCACAAGACCACAGACCTTATATGGCGAGCTGGTCTGACCTGAACCAGGGTCTGCATAGTGGGTCAGCTGGACCGCAGGTGATTGGGCCGAACTGCAGCCAGCCAATCACCTGTTTGCTACTCTGAATATTTAAACACACGTCTAGTCCTAGAGGCCATAACACTAAAATTCAGTCTTTTCCTCTATTTAATTCCCTGTCCTCAGCATGCACAGGCTGTCAGGCGAAGGTGGAGAGAGAAAAAACTCATTTTAATTGGAAACGAATCCATCTACCATCCCAGAGACCAAAGATGGAAATTAGCCACTGACTATTATCTTGCATATTTGCATTAATATGCCTGGCTCCCATTTTAAAGAAATAGATATGAAATAGAAAATAAGAAGCTCCAGCAGAAGCAGACTCAGAAAGGGCCACATCTGCCTCAACCGGACCAAACTGGGAGCCGGTTCCACAGAGAGGGGGTCTGAAAACTGGAGGTTCTGCCTCCCATTTTACTTTTAGAACCACCAGTAAACCTGCAGTCTGAGAGCCAAGTGGTCTGATGGGAAAATGTGGAACTATGGGATCTCTGAACTTGGTCACTAAGAGATTTATTCTCTTCTGGATTTAACAGGAAGCCGATGAAGATAAAACTGAAGAAATATGATCTCTGCTGCTTTACAGGGAATTTTGGGACAGATTGAAAATAAGGTCTGATCTAACCCTGAAGTATAAAACTATCACGCTGAGACAGGTTGTTCCTCATTTTGAGGATTTAAAATGTGATGTTTTAGATCAACTTTTAGTAGGAGAGGATGATTATGGGATGTTAAATCATGTCTAATTAACTGAGGCTGTTATAAAAGTGTCTGACTGCTTTACATGGGCAATATTGATTCACAATTAGGACATTTAAGGTTAATATTCAGGTCCTCACACACTCACGCTGTATTCATGGCCTCAAATTTCATTTTCCCATTTGTTCAGACAACACGGATAAGTCTGAACATCCGCATTTCATTACGTCTTACGGGGATCAGCAACTCCGGACCTGTTGGGTCCTGCAGGTTTTAGATGTTTCCCTGCTGCAGCACCCTCTTAACGACCCGTTATTAGATGTTGCAGCAGCTAATTATCTTTAGTAATTCATGTTAACTGTGATAAAAGTTAGAAATCCGTCCGTCTCCTCTCTGATTGGAGCATTTAAGTAAAACCACACCAAGTTCTGGTTTGCTTCACACAGATTCTCAGGCTGCTCAAAAGCTGGTTAAAACAAGCAAACTCAGTCAATGCGTTAACTTATTCACTAATAAATGACCAAATAATTGACATGATGATGTTCTTGTCACTCACTTTAACCAGCAAATTAAACTGAAGTGTAATTAACTTCTTACTGAGAAAAAACTTGGTCATTTTATATTTCATAACAGATTATTGGAGCCAGAGAGTTTTTTCCAGCTAGCACATTTTAATAATAATAATAATAATAATAATAATAATAATAATAGTGGATTAGATTTCTATGGTGCTTCACGGTGAATCCATAATTCATTCCCTCCACATTCATAGTGGGTGGTAGAAAGCTGCCCTGGGGCAGGCTGATGGAAACACGGCAGCCAATCAGCACCACCGCGCCCTCAGACCGGCATTCAAACGGCCATCGGCCATTCTCCTGGTCACTGGACGACCCGCTTTACCGCCTGAGCCACCGTCTCCCTGAGCTGTATAAAGTCCCGTAAGAACAGTTGGTTTTTAGATGATCTTCTACACGGTGTTTCACATATACGTTAATTATGTGGCCCAATAATGATGAAACGTCTACGTAAATACCTGGAAAACAGGTTAAAGAATAATCATCTTAAACTTATGTTACTAATTTCTAATATTGATTTCTGATTGAAGGGTTTTCCTTCCTGTTAAAAGTTAGATTTTTACTCTCTGATGTTGCCTGCAACCCCGTGCAGCTCAGGATGGAGGATTGAATCTAAGATTAGATTAAAAAAAATCCTTTGATTTCCCGAGCTAGACGATCATTTTTATGAATTGGTATGAACACAGTTAGAAAGTGTACAAATGTGGATCATATTTGTTTTAATTTGATAATAATTGGTAGAGATGGACGGATGAAGCTTTTCAGGCTTCTTTACAGTGGCCCTGAAGTGTCACAGCAACACAATAAGCCGCAAGTTGTGGTTTATTGCGTTGCTGTGACACTTCGGGGCCACTGTACTTCTTCCTGATGGTATCAAAAGAAAGATCTGAAGCTTCAAAGCATCAAAGACCAGCGTCATCTAGTGGTCAGCTGCAGTTATACGTTTATTATAAATTTCAGTTGTTGGGTTTTGGGTGGAATATCTTGCACATTGAATATGGAATAAGATTAATATGTGGACCCCCATTCATAAGCTATATAGCTTCAGCGGAGTCCCATTTTTACAAGCAACAAAACTGTAATGTAATGTAATAATTTTGTCATTCCTATTTATTTTCTATGTCATGGTTGTTGTTTGTTGTAAAATAAATGAATAAACGCTTATAGCAGCCACAAACTTCCACATGATTCTTGCATGTAGTTGAATCTGGTTCCAACTTTAGATTTACGTTTAGAAAATATACTGAAACACATAAAACAGTCTAGATAATATGAAAGGAACTATTCTCTTCATCATTAGTGGGTTAAACAGAAACAATAAAGGTCATTTTTATATCAGACTTTTACTTTTAACAATTTAATCTTTGCTTTGTCACGACTACTGAAAACAGTTTTTCATCAGACCCCGTATTCTGGATCTGTTC
The DNA here is from genome assembly GCA_028567055.1 of Leptatherina wallacei. NCBI lineage: Eukaryota > Metazoa > Chordata > Actinopteri > Atheriniformes > Atherinidae > Leptatherina > Leptatherina wallacei. The sequence continues at coordinate 34,792,642 of JAOXYM010000001.1, forward strand.
TCCAGGTGGTAAAAGGCTGATCTGGTTCCTGCTTTAATGTGGTTGTTAATCTTTAGCTCAGAGTCCAACATGACACCGAACCTTCTGGGCTGATCCGTCGGTTTTAATGTTGCCGACTGAAGCTGGGAACTCGTCTTTGTTTCCAAACACAATTATTTCAGTTCTATATTTATTAAGCTGAAGATAAATCTGACTCATCCACTTGTTGATTTCACAGAGACGTGCACCTAAGCTTTGTTCAGGACCAGAGTCTCCTGGTGAGGCAGTAATATAGAGCTGAGTGTCGTCAGCATAATTAGGATAAAAATATCCGAACGTAGTGACCAGCTCTGGTCCTGAGGCTGTGAACGGACACACCGCTGTCATCCAGTCCTGTTTGAAATCTCTCTGGAATAAAAAAAAACATAAAGCTCTTGCAACTCGTCACATAATCAGCTGTGCAAAGCCACCCACTCCTCCTCTTCCTCCTCCTCTGCATCCTTTCATCCTCCTCCTCCCACGTAGTTTTCATCTCTGTGCCATGGTTTCAGTTGTGATGGAATCACATTAGTCCTGAAGTGACTGGTTCTTACCGTCCATGTCAGAGTGACACCAGTCTGTAGTGGAGAAGCTCCATCTCCGTTCAGAGTTGCCTCCACTCACACACGGACACACAGAGCAGAGCCAGTAAATGGAGATGGATCAGAAACTTAAATGCTTGGAACATCCAGGGTGAAGCTAATGCAGCCAGCTGATTGTTTTTTATGCTCACTTTTCATTTTTCTGCTTCCTTCCTGTCACATTTTTTTTTCTGCCTCATCCCCCCCCCCCCAAACCCACCCAGACCTTCATTCTGATCCCATTACTCCCAGTTTAGTGTCTCTGTGTTAACTGGAACTTGTATATGTCTCCAGAACGCCTACGACATGGCGGAGCTGCAGAAGTCCCTCCAGCCGAGCCCGGCTCAGTCGGTCCAGTACTGCCGCTCCAGAGCCCTGCACCACCCGCCCCCTCCCCACCACCACCATCACCTCCTCCACCAGGCGCCCCCGGCCCCAACCTCCGCCCAGTCCCCGGATCCCCTCAGCCGGACATCCAGCTCCACAACCCTCCCCCCCTCCGCCGCCTCCACGTCCTCGACAGCCACCACCACCACCAGCCTCCGCAGGGATGTGCCCCCCACCAGGCCTCCGGCCCAAGGCCAGACCCGCCCCTCCCAGCTGGCGCGGCGCTCCCTGTCGTTCTCCAGCCAGGACCTGGCCCGCTACCTGTGCGAGATCATCCGCGACGCCGACCAGCACCCGGACACGGGGCCTTTTGACTCCCTGCAGGTCTTCTCCACGGAGGGAGGGGGCTCGCCCGCCGGCTCCCTCAGCTCCTTCAGCTCGGCGGGGCTGGATGGAGGGAGTGCAGGAGACGGTGGAGGAGAACCGAGGAGGGAGGAGACACTCGGGGAGTGGGGGCCTCGCTTTGAGAAGCTGCGGGCGCTGTATGAGCGCGCCGAGGCCAGCGACCTCTGAGCTGGTCCACGTAAAAATGAATTAGCGGACGCTTAGCGGCGAGAAACTGAGGAGCAGTCTCGCTCCTCACCCAGCACGGAGCTGACAACCCACGCAGGAGGAGTTGCATCGGCTGGATGATGAACCCTGTCAATCAACACGGTGGCCTAACAGACACATGAAAGTATCCCTGCGGAAAAACTCCAGGATCAGATTTATGAAAACCTACCAGTCCGAGAATCGTGGCTCTTCACCCAGGCAACGCGTCACGATGGAGCTGAGCTTCAGTCAGAAAAATCAGAGCCAGTCCTGAATTTCCTCTCAGCTGAAGTCCCGAAATGTGAAAATACGAAGTTTTTGGCTGATATTTTCTTTCTTTTTTAAATCAGACCCATACAAATGTATTTTTATCACCTTGCTGCTGAAAGAAATCTGTAAATACGGGACATGTCCTCCACACGGCTCTGGCACATGGTCGGGACCACACTGAGTAGCCCGTGTAATCCAGAGATTGAATTTTCATTATAGTGGATGCATTGTGTTCTCGCTGCCTGGCTGTACAGAGCTTCTGTCAATGTTTGTATGAGGGGGAGAAAAAAAAAGTGCTTTGACCACCGCTGAGCTCCAGGGTGAGATTTCTCCTTCTTTTTTTCTGCAGTTTTCTTTCCAGGTTGAGTAATTCTGTATCGGTCGAGTGTTTCCAGTTTCAGCGTTCGGTGGGTTGTTAGACATCAAGCTTTCTACTTAGTACAACGTGCGCATCCTCATTTGATTTCCTATTCTCATTCACACTCCTCCGCCGCTTGTTCCTACTCACCCAAAAGGAGGGGAGACAGGGGGGGGGGGGGGTACAGAAATTCTAACAGATTCCTTACAAAGAAGTGTGTGTGTGGACGTGTGGACGGCGGGAAGGAGGAAACGCTCGCTCTGTTGCTCTGTTCTGCGTGCGCTCCTCCTCAGGCATACCAAATGTGGCAGCTGCGAGAGACGCTCTAACAGACGACTGCTCGGTGGAATACCAACTACGTCAAGCAGCTTTCCAAGGTGACTACTGAAGACATACAAACGAATAAAGGAGAGGGATGGAGGCTTACACATATATATATATATATATATATATATATATATATACATCTGCCTTGTGGCCTGTTTTAGTGGGGTTTTTATGATCATTGAGATGGCTGAGCAAAGAATACAGACAACTTTCATCACACTGTAAATTTGCTGCTCCTCCTGCAGTTCCCGGAACAGCTGAGAACAATTTATCTAAGAACAAAGATCAGGAAGGAGGAGGCCGTCTAAGCAGGAGCAGTTCCTCTCACCTTTTCATAAGAGATGATTACAAGGTGGGGGTTGAATCAAAGAGCAAATGATGAAGGGAAGCAGAGAGGCATGAATCTGTGGCGTGGAGTAGGGAAATGTAAGCTGGAAGCAACAGTTAGTTTATCCAGCGAGGAGCCGGGCCCCCGCCGTCTGCTGGAAGAAGCAGCAGCAGCTCCGGCTGTCATCTTCTATTGTTTTTTTTATTTGTCTTCATCCTGGCAGAATCGTGCCCGTCGGCAGAGAGCGGTTAAAGGGTAGGTGTGAAAACATGTCAGGCCACTAATCCTAATGGGAGCTGATGGCTTGATGTCGCGCTGGAGAAAAACCAAAGGACCGCGTGGACTTTCAGAGCCGTTGACGGAGGGGTCGAATCCCAGATCACGGCTTTCCAGAATCATGCTATTTTCAGCAACAATGCAGCTTTTAGAAAAGAGAGACTTTAGGGAGGGGTGTGAGGATGCCTGGAGGTTTTTCTTTTCCTTTTTTTTCTCCCCCCCCCCTGTCTTCTGAGACCGGAGGGATTCGGGGGATGCTTGTATCTTATTCCTCTGTTGAGAGGGGCCGAGCCACGGAGGTGAAAGATGAAGATGCCTCACCCTTTGTGTTTCTCTCAGCAGCTGGAAGAAGCAGCGACTCGCTTCCCGACAGCATCCATTTGTACCATAAAACAGCTTCTTAATGTTGTGTTCTGGGTGCAGACTTGTTGTGAACAAAGTTAATGTTTTTACCTCATTTGTAAATACAGAGAAAGATGAAATATGATCATTGCTTTTTGTCAAGAAAAAGCAGCGTAGGTTTGAAATGTGCAGTTCCAGAGAAAATCCAGTCAAACTGAAGATATTTTCTATCAAACATGATGGTGATGAGCTTTTCACAGTTACATAAGTGTTTTGTATTTGCTTTGATCTCTTTCTCAATAAATCCATTTATTTGCAGCAGACTGAACTGGATCATGACTCCGTCTAATAAAACCCCACATCCATGAAGTCTGGACGCTGAGTACAATGTAAATAAAACCAAAATGCAACGATTTAGAAACACATTTTGTTCCCAGTAGAACATAAACAACATATCAGATGTTGAAAATGACATTTTATGATTTCATGGAAATATGAGTTCTTTGTGAATCTGTAAAAAGTTGGAACAGGAGCAACAAAAAGCTGGAAAAGTAATCGGTCCAAGTCAAAAATAACTGGAGGAGCGTTTGACAATTAATTAGTTTAATGGGCAACAGGTTAGTATCATGACTGGGTGGAAAAGGAGCACTTCAGAGGCAGAGTCTCTCAGATGGAAAGATAAGAGGTTCACCAATATGAGACAAACTGGGTCTAAAAATTTTACAATTTCAGAAAATGTTCCTCAACATGTGAAGATTCCATCATCAATAGTCAAAACATTCAGAGAATCAGAAGGAATCTCTGTATGCATGGGCCAAGGCTGAAGGTTAAAACTGTGCGATTTAAGGGCCCTCAAGGCCCATTTATTCTCTCTTATGTACGTAAATAGGAAATCCATTTCAAACGTTGTCTTGCGTCACCATCTGGCAACGTTTAATGCACCAGTATAAATTTGTTTACCCAACACGCCCGAAACATGACGCCCGCTATTCGTTTCTGCTCAGCACTGCCCCCACAAATTCCCTGCTTGACCGGAGCAAGACGAAACTGTCCGTCTTCTGCGTCAACCATAAATGGGCCTTCAGGCAGGACTGCATTAAAAACAAAAACTCATGAAGACTTCCGTAAATCTGTGTGTGAACACGGTTCACAAGGAAATCCACAAATGCAGGTTAAAGCTCCATCATGGAAAGAAAGAGCCAGATGTGAACAGGATCCAGAAACACGGCCGTCTTTTCTGGACCAAAGCTCATTAAAAATACTCAAAGTGGAAAAGTTTTCTGTTGCCAGATGTTTACAACCCTGTCTGTAAAGCATGTGTAACCATGCCAGCCCTGGTACTGGCAGGTTCAGTTTTCTCCCGTGTTAATACTCTGCATTGTGTTTTAGAGATAACACTGAGACAGTGGTCTGGTCTCGCCTGCACCGGCCATTTATTCTCTGCACAGAACACAAGAATGCTGGTCAGGCGCGGTTAGCTTGCAGTCGGGCCGTACAATACACTGTCAATGAATGGGAAACCGTAATGCTTATTAGCTTCCATGAACTTGGAAACATTCCCACAAACAGAGCGCCAAATAGACCCGACTTACCTCGGACACATCCATCCCAATACTGGCGACTATCAGGCGCAGCTGATTACGTAGTACGCCAGCATTAAGGAGGAGACGGCCGAGAGCAACCCACGTATTACAGTTCCATACAAAATATAACCGTGGCAGGTGGAATAACACTATTTATCCCGTTACACATGGACGGTATGTCCTGCAGATTAAAGAGGAGAGGGAGCATCCAGCATCTCTGATGGTATGGATGGTCCTCTGATGGTCCCATCCAGACGTCGTCTCTTTCAAGGAAGACTAAGCTGAACCACGTACTGCATCCATCACAACAGCATGGCTTCACAGGAGACATCTGGAGCATCATAATGAAGGTCCAGGACTGTAGAGCAGCTAGAATCTTGCATCTGGTCTCCCCACTTCCCCGATGTTTACAGATGGTTGTTAAAAGCAGAGGGGATGCTACACGATGCTGGACATCACCCTGGAACTACTTTATACAGACCTGTTGCTGCCATCAGATTCAAAATGAGCTCATATTTTCCATTAAATGATAAAATGTCTCAGTTTCAACATCTGATATGTTGTTTATGTTCTACTGGGATAAAATATGGGTTGATGGAGCTTTGAGGCGACTTGTTGAACTGTATTTTATACGATGCCTTTTTGCTCAGAAGCATGTTGAAAAGATTTATATTTTCTAACTTCGGCACCATTACACACGTTAAATATTTCCTCCCTGTTTTCTGGGTTGCCATGGGAACAAATCTGAACATTTGGATGAGGTCTCATGGTGCTGTATCAGATGTTGAGGGTTAAAAAGTGAGACCGAGGGTCCTGATCGAGCGTCTGCGCGTGACAGAAGCTTAAACATGCAACAGGTGGGAGAGGAGAACTTGCAATGATGGACGAAGAAACATTGTTGGAGGAAAGAAGTATTTTTATTGATCAAACTGCCGCTGAACATAGAGGTGGTTTAATAATGTATGAAAAGTAGATTCTCACATCCCCCTGCTAATAACGTGCTTGGCATGAGGACTCGTGACTGCAGAGAAAACAACTTGTTTCCATCATTTCTTTGTCAAAAGTTACGTAGATTTAAAGGAAACGGAAAAGTTATCAAAGGCACACAAACTTAACAAACATTTTCTGTACAAACCGAAGAAGATGGCTCAAACTGCAGACACGCGTTCACACCGGAGATGATGTGCTGGAAACAAGGTGCATCGGTTCTGCACACTTGTTCGTGTCCTACATGTTGAGATGTACCGTGAGATAATTGGAATCTCCAGATCAGCTCCAACATGTCCCCCAAACACTTTACAAAACCACATGTGGGCGGAATAATTTGGCAAATCAGAAACATGGACTATATAGACTAAAGTAGGGGGGGGGGGCTCTTCCAAATCATAAAATCCAATAACCAGGCCTTCTTAGCCAACTTCAGTGCCTGAACTCACTAATCTACATCTGGAGGAATAATCACAAATTCCCATAAACACTCCTGAACCTTGTTTTAAGTGCAAATGATGGTCCACCTCCATGTTTAAACCCTACAGATGAAGAGCGGGATGCCCCAGCCGGCCCCATACTTTTGTCAATATAGATTTTAATACAAGTGTTTCCATGAGGTCCCTGTTGAATGTAAAACATATTGCTGGTTTATGATCCTGAAGTACACCGCCCATCCAAAATAAAGTCACCTCCTGGATTTCTCTAAACGAATAAGTACGAGCCTCCTATTGGATAATTACTGCACGGGTGGTTATCTTTTAGCTGCAAAAAGTTATTTAACCCCCACTGATGCAAATAGGTTCTCATTGCTTAAACAAATATGTGGAAAGACACATCCAGTTGTCATACGATGTTAGTTTGTTTAAGAAGAGTCAGATCATTGGCATCAAGCAGAGAAAACATCTAAGGAGACGCAGAAATGACTAAAACTGGGTTAAGAACTGTCCAATGCATTATTAACTACTGGAAGGATAGTGGGGAACCATTGTCTTCCAGGAAGAAATGTGTTCGGAAAAACATCCTGAATGATGGTGATCGACGATGACTTAAACGTTTGTTGAAATCAAATTGAAGAAAAACAACAGTAGAGCTCAGGTCTATGTTTAACAGTGAAAGTAAGAACATTTCCACATGAACAATGTGAAGGGAACTCAAGGGATTGGGACTGAACAGCT
>JAOXYM010000001.1:35050176-35075169 GCA_028567055.1 Leptatherina wallacei
AAAAACATTTTAGGTTTAATAGGTCAAGTTTACCTTCATGACAACTGTGGGGGGAGTGAATTTATTTATAACTCATTGATTTAGATGTTATTTAATCTCAAAATTTGTCACAATTAGGGGCGTGTCCTTTGGGCAGCAAGGAGGCAGAGGGTAGCACAAGCTAGGTTTTTAGCCGGCTATAGCGCGCCTTAGCTTTTGCCCGCCTACCACCGTTAGATGGTTATCTCCCGTTAGCTCCAGGTTAGCTTTGTTTGCTCGCTGCTACAGGCAGCTCAGAGTTTGATGGGTTGTCAATCATCCCTCCCCATGCTCACAGCCCCCCTCTCAGTGCCACCTCGTTGCCCATTTTTGTGTTTTCCGGGAGTGATGAGAGACGTGACACTGACATATAAAGGGGCCTATATATATATATATATATATATATATATATAAACACCCACCAAATATGGGTAAAACTTCAAAGCGTCCATGATTACCAACAAGCTTGTCCCATGTGGACTGGTCTGACCGTAGAAGACTTTCTTACTCTGAAACAGTCTTGGCCCACCAGACACGACGGTGCTTCTTGACCAGGTTCAAATATGGCTTCCATGTTCCATGATAAAGCTTTAGTTGCATCTGCAGATGGTATGGAGGATTGTGTTAAGCCACAGTGGTTTCTGGAAGTATTCCTGGACCCATCTAGTAATGTCAGGGACACAATCGTTCCAATGACTGATGCAGTGTTTTCCGATGGCCCAAAGACCACACGGGCAACCAATAAAGGTCTTCTGCCTTGTCCCTTACGAACAGAGACATTTCTAGTTTCTCTGAATCATTTGATGTTATGCACTGTTGATGATAAGAGTTGCAATGCGTTTGTAATTTGACATTGAGGAACATTGTTTTTCAAGTATTTCACTATCTTTTTACGTATTCAGTCCCAGATCTGAGAGCTTCTGTAGATCTTTACTACTGGGAGGTTCTGCCTCTTCAGGACATCCCTGTTGCAGCTAATCATGTTGCACATCTGATATCAGTTAACATTTTACTTGCTAGATGTTCATCCAGCTGAATCTTTTTGGACTTTCTTGCTTTTTCAGCCATTTGTTGCACCTTGCCAACTATTTTGAGACCTGTAGCAGCATCATATTTGACCTGAGCTCATTTTGTGCATAAAAAAGGGAAATTTCTCAGTTTAATCATGTGTTTTGTTCTTTGTTTTTCTGTTGTGAATGAAATATTGCCTCATGTGATTTGGCCTTTCTTCAAATTCAAAGAACGTCCCAACTTTTCTGGAATTCGGGTTGTACGTCTGATGTAAGCAAAGTCACGTGATGATTGTTACAATGTCTAATAGGTGACCCTGGTGACATCTCATTGGCAAAAAAAAAAAAAAAAAGCATATCTAATTGAATAGCAAATGAGTCGCCACATGTAGCAGAGTAAGAGTAGCATTTCTTCACAAAATTACTCAAATGAACTAAAAAGAATGGTGCGGTAAAACTACTCTCAAAAGTAAGAATAATGACTCAAGGAATTGTAACTTGTTACTCCACACCTCTTTTTTATATGGCTGGGCACATGAATGTGTTATCGTATCAAAGGTAGGGTAGGAGGGTATTCCTGTGCACGTATTTATGAAACTGTTGAACCGAGCATTGACAGGAGGTGCCACTTCCAAATCTTGCTAGCTCTTACCATTACCAACTCTAGCTTTAATGCTGTTCCGTGTTTTAATGCATAGCCTAAACATTTTACACTGAGATAAAAAGTTTAAAATTTGCGCCAACAGCAGCTAACGTTGATATAGAACCCTCGTTAGCCAAATTGGTCATCTTGAAACTAAACTGAGGTCTCTGGACAATCTGTGTGACCACAGTTAAATAATCTGTGAGCACGGATTGCAAAAGTTTATCAAACCATGAGCAGGGGTTGCAAAACGGAGAGCACACTACGTGCACAGGGATTACCATCAGCTTTTTTTTTTTTTTTATTTTTTTTTTTTTAACCGCTGACACTTGTCAGAGTCTGTGGTTTTCTCCAAAAGTCATAAAGACATAATATGATCTTACCTATCAAGTAGAAATATTTCCACCCTGGCATCACTGCAGCCCTTTCTGTCGCTTTAGTTGAGCCACCGATGCACACTCTGCTCTTGCTTTGCTCTCCTTCACCTTTTTTCTTTGCAGCAGCTTCTCCCAAACAGTTTCTTTACTCACTCCATATCAGCACCTTTTCTGCTATAATATTCCTCATGTTTAAGTTCTGTATTTTGATGTAGAATGCTAGCTAATGTAGCTAGCCAAGCTCTGGCTGTCCCTTGTTGCCTTTGTTCACAAGCGCTCCAAGACTGGAGCATGCGATTCGTGCACGTAGAGGGGAACGTGCAGAGGGGGGTAGAGACGAATGGCAGCTGAGTTTGATAGACATATCACTATCCAATCATTTAGAACGGGCCGTTTAAAATGATTGGATGATGTTTTTTCAGTCATATTTTATTTTTATGTTAGTACATTTATTAATTGGCTGCAATCGGGGGTGTAAAGGGGATGTTAAGCAATATAGGAAAAGAATGTTCCTGGAACTGTTTTTCCAGGATCATCCACCCTACCTTTAACACATTAATTAGTCGACGCAATATGAACCAAATTTCATATCTCAATGTTTTTAACCTGAATCATGTAGGATAGGATATAGGATGTTTATCATCACCTGTCTCAGCTTTTAAGATCATAGAGCGTAACGCTCTCACCTGAACCGGTTTGTTTCTCGTTAGTTCTGCCGAAGCTACTCTCCATCCAGACAGGACAAGGGGCGTGTTTAGAAGCACAAAGCAGCTTATTTCTTTACAGTGTTTGTGAATCAAAAGTAACTGAACTTTTATTCTTATAGCAAAACTTTGAGTCTATAAGAGGCAACGCGCCACTTTTGAATTCATTAACTTGTGCAACAGTGTGATCACTCATGACCAAAAATTTTAATCATTACCCAGCGCTGATAATTGATTAAATTTGCTATTGGAACATGTACAGTTATCACCCTGCTGCTAAACATGAACAGTGACACATAATTCTGTTTATTCAACATACTGCACACCATTACAGACACACCTGCACACATCAGCGTGTACTCGTATATGCACACAAATACAGGTGCATTGATAAACACACTCAGATACCGGCGCTGCCTCAGATCCAAACGTAAACACAAACACCTCTTTCTGGAAACGCACTGATTAATATGGAGAGCTCCATCAGGGCTGCCATCTTACATTTAGATCTCCACACTTTGATTTAAGCATGTAAACTAAAGAGTGCATTCATTTACACCTTCGTACCCCAAACTCCTCTTTCTAGTGGACACACACACACACACACACACACACATTTCCAGGTGTGTGATGACCAGTGACAGGAGTGTTTGGTTGGTCAGAGGCTGATCTGTGTGTAATCAGGGGGATATTACAGCAGCAATCTCACTTAGCCTCTGGGAGACTGATCTATATTCACTCTGCAGCTCATATTCACAAAGCTTCCTGCACACACACACACACACACATAAACACACACACACTTCTAAGCAGCCATTAAACGACATTCTTCCACACAGAAACTTCAGATGGAGTGGAGGTCCACCGCGCTGCTGGAAACCACGACCAGTTTAGAGTCGTTTCTAATCGTACCACATTGTAATTACCAGGAGCTTTTTTCTCCTCTATATGATATGAAAATTAATTCATTTAGCAGAAAGTGACACCAAAAATGTTTTAAGATGATTTTTCTTTTCTTTTTGTCTAAAAAAAGCATCATTATTTTATGCAAAAGGATAAGTAGAGCATCAGATTTAGAGGTTATTAAACTAATCACCTGTAGAGAGCATTCGGTTCTCTTTTTTTGCCTCAGCAATGAAATAAAGACGTAAGAAAATCCAACTTTTCTGTGATGTTGCTGCAGTGCAGCTCCTGTCTGCAATAAGAGGAATACAACATTATGACAAATGTTGCAATAATAAATTCAGGGTTAGGACGATGAGACCTCCGCAGCTGATAGTTGTGTGTTATCTTAAAGAAACTGAGGTTTTTGTGTCATTACAGGCTTTGCATTATTACAACTTCCTGCTATTTTGGTCTGATTTGTGTGGTGAAGCACTGCGTGTGTTTTTTAAATTGCAGCATGAGATGAAGTGCACCGTAGAGGCCGGCAATTTTTCCATAATCTCATTTTCTATCTTTTTGTACTGGTGGGAAAGTATTGTGCTCTCTTCCTAAAGTAAGAAAAATAGCACAAACACAGCTGAACATTATGAGGAAACCTGAACTTAAGGTTTTTATTTGAGTGAAAAGAACAAAAGCAAGAGCTTATTGAGCTGTATGTATTTCTTAAAATTTCCTCCTTAAGTAACGAGCTATGCTTTGTGCAAAATCAGTTTATTTCATGCAAATATTTTCCTCTTAAACGCAGCAGCGTGATGGTATCAGCTGGAATAATTTAGTTGTTTTCTGCAACAGAATGAAAGCACCTTTAAGCATCAACATGTTCGGGTTGCTCACACACACACAGCAGATGCATCCAGGATAATTTTTTCCCTTCTTTATCTCAGCTACAGCGTTTCCATAAGTCGTATCTTGGTGTCAACACAGAGATCACTTCATAAATGCAGGTCTCACTGGTTTTTAAAATGGTGATGAGCACTTCTCTTTATATTTAATGAGAACAACAGTAGAGAGCAAGGTGATCTCCTCTGTGCCCCAGAGAGCTCCATGCTAATTTTTCCGGGGCACGGTCCCATTAGCATAGGGAAGCTGACACCGTTGCTTTAGGCTACACATAATACCCTAATGACCATTCTGCTGTTACTTTGAATCAAGGGTATTAGTTTTGTCTCTGACAAAAGACGGCCATGACGGCTCAGCCTACTTCTAATGTTGGACATTGATGTTTTTTTTTGTTTCTTTTCTCGCTTTTTATCGTGCTGTGTTGTGGGGGGCGGGTGGGGGTGGGGGGAGAAAAAAAGAATTTATCTTTGACTACTACTAAGAGTCAACATCTTGTCTCCTCCTCTCACATCTCATCTCTCCTCTTTTTGTTGCTTTCGTTTCTCCTCGTCTCTTCTCGGTCTTTTATTAAAAACACATTTGCTACATAAATCAAAGGAATCCAGCGGTGGTTATAGAATAATTACAAAGAGAACGCAGCCTTTCTCCAGACGGAGCTGCTGAGTTTATTAAAAGCAGCAACTTGAGATGTATTTGTCAATATGTTCCTTTTCCAGGCAGCGCTGCAAATCTCTGTTTTATTCTATTTTACTACTCAGCCATGTTTCTTTGTGGCAGGGATCACACCTACTTCAAACACAAATCATGTTTAGAAAATATTTATTTAAAATTTTCCAACAAAAATGTGCTAAAAGGAAAAAAAGAAAGAAACTGGCCTCATTCGATGGTTTAACTGGCAAAATGAAAACTATTTAAGAAATGTAAAAAATTCCAGAGTCCAATTTTTCTTATTAACTGGGGAATAAACTTGCTAGCAGCAGCTTCACATCAGGGTATTTAGCACGTGAATATATTAATGTCATTCAAGCACATCATTTAGAAATTTCACAAGAATTCATACAAATAATGGACGGGGACGGAGAGGTTCAAAAATTAATGGGAGACTTTGGGAAGCACGTTAAATTATTGATCACCGGCCTGATTAATTCTTAAAAGCCACTGTAAAAAAATCACCGTCTTGTAGTGCCGTTAATTCTCATCAAACCTGCTTTACAGCGGCGTTCCCGCCTCTGCTGCGACACAGCGCTTCACCCCCTCCACCACGCACAGATACAACTTCTCCCTGCCTCTTCTCATCGGACACAGATGAATACATAAAGATTTACTCATTTTTTTGGAGTGTTTGTTTCTCTCTTTCCATCTGACTTCTAATCATTGAAGGATTTCTGTTCTATATCATTTCTTTTCTTTTTAAACGTGATGAAGCGTGAAACAAAGACACACTCTTGCCTCATCTCTGAAGTGGATAGAAAAAAAAAATAAAAAAAATTTGCCCCTTGCTTTGAGAAGCGCTCGCAGCATCAGACACGTCGTAATGTGGTTGCAGGGGAGGAAGGTACTGCTGAGCACTTCAGTGAAATTAATTTGCTAGAATATTCCTGGCTGATACCCTAAAGGTTAAGGTTGTGATTGGATCATTTTCTCTTTTCTCTTTCCAAACTCTTTGATGACCAAGACCCCATTTTTAAAAACTCCTTTTTTTTTTTAGATTAAATGTAGGTTAAACGCTGTGAGGACACAAACAAGTTAAAAACATGTATTTAAAGAGTAATGCTGCTCTAACTCTACACACACGCTAAATTGCTGAAATATCTTCTTGCACATCCCCTAGAATCAAAATGCAGCATCCTATTTTGAATATTAATTTCAAAACATGTTTCCATGAATTATAGATAACAGATATCAGTATGTTAATGAGTACACAACATATGGTTGGCTCCCATGATTATGGATTTACACCAGTAGGGGGAAGAGTGCACCAGGAAACAGATCCTGGTTATGAAAGCAACAATCTCGCTGTGCTCATGTAATACAAGGAAAAGTTGCATGTTCTTGCTCACATTCACTGACATTTACCTCTAAAGGCTGCATTAGGACTGCGCTGCCAGGAGAGGAAGACTATAAACCCCTCTTCTGAAGGCATGTGCTTCTCCTCGGGTAAGAAAGCAACCTCACTGTGGTTTTTAAACACAGTGATTTTAAATATAATGATAAAATAAAATCACTAAACATCTTATTGTTATTATTCTAGATATGGCTGTGGTCATGACTTTCAGATATAGATCCCAGAAAGAAAAACAACGAAACAGAAATCTGTAATAAAATCTCTTAAACCAAAAGTGAGAGTTTCTGATTCGGCCATAAATGCTGTTTCTCAGCCATTTCGGTCCCTGAGGTGATATCACCGTTTGACCCCCCCGCCTCTCCACATGCACACATTAATGGACGGCAACTGTATCCCAGACCAGGTTATACAGGATGAGCTGCATGTGTTGCTGATGTGAGTTCAATTTAAAATGTGTCTGGATTTGGGACATGTTGACATTAAAAACATGGCTGCTGCTGTAACATTACATAACTCACCTGCTTCAAGCTGGGTCTCACCTGACTTGTAAAACATACGGTACATCCATATGTTCCAGCACGGCATCAGTCTGTTGAGTATAAACACATACATACAAACTTCATTTAAACTTGCCCTACATTTACTTTGATTACTGTAACATTCAGTAATAATAGCAAATATTAATAACGATGATAAATGTGACAGCATGCATAGCAGTGATATCGGAGACCACAAATAACTGAAGGCCCCTCTTCTATGAACCTCTGCTAATATCTGCTCATTGCACTTGTCCAGTAGAGATGAAGAGTTGCGTGTTACTGTACAGTACAGGTAAAACATGTTGATGTGTTTAACATAACATAGATTATTATCTTGTTGTGATATGCATTACTAAACTAAAGAGGTTGCAGTTCCACAGTAGCTACAGTATCTGCAGCAGCATTATGAGGAAACTTAGCTTCATGTCAGCTTAGCAGGCCTCGAGCGGCTTCAAGGGAAAGTCAACCATCATTTTACTGTTAGAAAAGATGACATACATTTACACTGGACCCTTTTTTCCCCTCCTCCTCTTCTTTTCTCCGCTTTCTGAAAGCTGCACCCGAGGGCTCAGACGGCCTTTTTCATGATGATGATATCAATATGACAAATATGACTTGTTGTTGACGTCTGTCAATATGAACCGCTATCTGAGACGGGCACAATAACTCTCCCCCTCTCCTCCATAGTGCACCGTGCAGACAGGTTCAGGGTCAGGTCAATCAAATCAAGTGAAACCAGAGGGGTTTGTTTTGTTTTTTATTTTCAGGACAGAGCATGAGGATACCACCATTTCTTCAATTTCTTCATTATTTTATTATTTATCTAGTTTTTATTTTGAGCACTCCCTCCAGCAGGAGGTGCCCGACTGACCACCTATACGTCCAAGAGTCTGCTCTTTTCTGGTATACATGAGCTAAAGTGTCTTTTCTTATTCTGCCTGTCTGATACATCACATTTAATTTTAAAATGTGTAATAACAATGAATGTTAGTCCACACCCCGACACACTTCCTTTAAAATTTTACCGCGATCGTGAGCAGACATGTTTATTTAATAATCTATCGTTGTATCAGGATTTAATTAAACAATGCGTCTTCACAATCCAACATGAACTATAACCTCCATGAGTTCACACAGACTGATTATATACTATATGAATGTATATGTTAACCCAAACCGACGCTGTGCAGCAGGTTTTGGAAAATAAAGAGAGAAATATAAAGAAAAGCTGCTCCGTGCCGGCCCAGCTGTATAAAGTAATACATTTATGAACATGACGCCGTGGTGTGTGTGGGCCTTCCACTGACTGGCATCTCCCGTCCTGATGTGCATATTCAACAGCTCTTATGAATATCCGAGCTACTTGATTGCATCGTGATTATTCACAAACCACACTCGCTTCCTCTCTGTGGCCCCCTTTTACTCCATTACTAGTCAGAACACAGCCCCATGCGTTGCAGCGTTGCCAGCCTGATCTGACATCGTTCCTTTTACGGGTTCAACAGCTTGCTTGTCGTACAGCAAAGTAATTAGTACTGCATGCTCATATTAATTAACAAAGAGTGTTATCACTTTATTAATCCATATTAGAGAGGTGGAGGAGGAGGAGGAGGGGAGGGGGCACTCAGTGTTATTGTAAGGAACACTCTCTGAGGGAGTCTTCCCCAGCTCTGCTTTGTAGTCCCATTGTCCATGACCCCTGGTGCCTTCACCGCATCCATACACGAGTGGTGTCTGGCTTCCGCTGTTCATTAAACCTTTAAATGCAAATAATGTCTATGGAATAAACAAACAAGGGGTGGCAAGATTGAGGAAAACAGGTGCCATGGTGAGAAAGCACGCTAAATGATGTGATAGTGGGGGAATTAATTGCTACCACGGCGCTAATTGGAAGCAATAATTTGTGTGATTAGCGGGCCGCTTAAGAAGTGAGACACATCTAGCGCCCGTCTGCAGGAGCAGAGCGACGCGGGCCCGTACCGTGTCTCCATGAGCATGCTCACATATGTTCACCATACATTAGCGAGAGCCACATGTGAATCTGCAGACCTGTGTGATCGTAAACATGTACGCTCCACCAGAGATTTGCAGGTTTTTTTACATTTCAGGCGAGGACGCAGATTTGTGTCCTCCTGCACAAACAGACAAGATCACCCCGTGATGAAGCATATCCAGAAGCACTCATTAGAAAATGCTGATGTGGCACGGGTTAATTAACTAAGCTGGCTTTGTAGGTGGTGGGGGAGGAGGTGGTGCACCCCCTGCTTTGTTACCTCTTCACACTCCCCCCTTTCTTCATCTCTTTCTCTCTCGCTCTCTAATATTAGAGGCTATATAAACCTCAAAGCCTGGAGGGGATATTTACACAGCACTTCTAAAAATATAGACTACAATCAAAACAAGATCCCTGAATTAAATCTCCCCTCATTATTTTCCTTTAATTGTGATTGGACAAAAGATCAAAGTGCATATTTAATTTCTGCCAATTCAGGATAAAAGTTGATCCTATTTCTTCTTTTGTCTTTTTTTCTTTCCTCTCCCTCGCCTCAGCGGGTATTCGACTGGTTCTGCTTGAAATCTTCTCATTTTTCCCAGTCTCTCCAAACGTGTGGAAGCCAAGCTTTCATTGTTTCACTACAGGTCCTAGTGAAGCTTAAATTTTCTATCTTCTCCACCATTTTGTCTTTGATGACAACGTTGTTGATGTTATGTTCCCATAAAGTGGCGAAGCTGTAGATGCAGCATGAAATTGCGTCGCATTTCCCATGTAGCCATATTATTGTCCTGACTTTATTACGGCCCCAATGGACTTTGTGGTAGTAATAACCATCCATATTGTCATGTTTCTCTGTGCTATAGTCATGGCTTCCTCTTGACTGTACATTTGACCTGACTTTCATTACACTTTGCTCTCCATTTTCACCAAACTCATTGCATTAAGCCGTGATGCTGTTATATAAGATTACAAACATGCTATTAGTGTTGAACGGCCCACTTTATTGAGGTGGAATCCCTGCAAGAGATACACACATGTAGCAGCAGAACACACCGCTTCACTCAGAGCACATGTGATCAACACGGCCATTTTTGTTTATTTGTTTTATAATAAAATGTCTGGAATGTCTGGAACTGAACACAGCCTTGTGATTCAGCATGTTGGTGGATTAAAAACCTGTTCTGAGCTGAGATGGTTTCCCAACATGAGCAGCAAGCAAACGGCAAAGAGACTGTGAGCTTTTCCCACAAATGACGAGATGAATTAACGACCTAATTCCTGCACGCAGGTAATAACGACCTCTAAATACATTAAGAGAATAGGCACCCTCTAGTGTTGGTGAGAGCAACTGCATGTGAAGTGTAGAAGTGGCACAGTAAAGTTGGTTTTGGTGGCATCGTATAAAGAATGTATTTTAGTCTTAACCTTGTTTCTTTCTTAATGTCTGGTCAAGTAGTTTTAATTTCTAGCCGCTGACCAAATGATGTTTTAGAAGGTAAAGTGTTTTGTTGTAACTTGTGCTGGGCAACGATTTAATCAATTAATCGCATTGTTATTCACAAAATGCAATAATGAATTCAAAAGCAGCACTTTTATTTAAAAAGCAATGTTATATGAATAAAAGTTTCTTTCTACACGTGGATGTAGCGGAGATTTGGCAGAAGAAACCAGTGTTTCCCAAACTTTTTGGGCAATGACCACGAAGATAACGTCTGTTGGTGTTTAACAGTACTGCTCTACTGTGCTTAGTCTCTTAAAAGAAGAGACAACAGACTTTGGAGAAGCTCGATAAAAGTATTAATAACGATAATAATGATTAATGTGCCCAGTCGGAACATGTTTTGTTGGTGTGGCATCAAGGCAGCCATAAAAATAGTCCCATTTAGAAATAATTAGCATTTAAACAACTATATTTATAGACTCTCACCAAGTAGTTTGGATTTCTACTGAAATGAAAACCAAGTAGTAATTTAGCCAAAAAGCAACTAGAGAGTGACAAAAGTGTTCTAATGAGTTGTGTTGTGTTATAGAGTGAACAGAAGTAAAAAACAGTGACTGTGTGTGGGTGTTGAACCTCCATCCCATGGTTAAAGGCACTTGTGAGACATTTGCCTCGATGTTTGATTGTTTTGGCCGGAGGTTTTTCTTTTTTAACTATTGTGCTAACATCTTTTCTATAAGCAAACATCTCGTCACCTTGGGGCTTGTAAAGTTTCCTGAGCTGGTCAACGCTAGTTGTTGATGAGCAAACAGTGTAGAATGACTTTTTCCTGTTGGAGTTTCCTTCTTCACAGCTGGTGAATCATTCTTTGCTAAGGATAAGTGGGAATATGCAGCTGTGGACCTGTGAGTCCCATGTGAATTGAAAACTGATATGAAATGAATATCTTCACCAAACATCAATAAGTGTTCATTTGGAGTTAAGGGGAAAGGTTTCTTTGGGTGAATTGATACTGACAGTAGTTGTGATATTAGAATAATGAAATAAAATACACATGATGCATAGTAAGCTTTGATCTTAGCAAAACCCAAACATAAGCTGTGTCCCAATTTGGGGTCCGCACACTTTGAAGTGTGGATTCGTCGCCTGCATACGTCACAGCAGAGCGCCAGGTACTGTCCCAATTCAAAAGCCTCCGAATTCACCGTCCAACTCCACACTCCGTTTGGCTTGAAACGAATGCTAGTGGCTTCGCGGTCTCTTTTCTTCCATAATTCATTTTGAACAAGATGACAGGCAGGGCCACGGCTCTGCAGGGAATGAGCAGCAGAGTGCAGAGGAGTCCGTTTTTAAGTGCAAGAGATTCTTTTACCTTCGAGATGTGGTCAGAATATAAAAAGAAACTTTAACAAACTTAAAGTGTGGCATTAAAATTGTATAATATTTAATATCTGTGTATTTGTAAGTCGTTAATGAAGTGTCTACCAGCTTAAAAAAAAAGTCAGCCACTGAAGCAAATTTTGAAATGAGACTTCTAGCGGAAATTTCTGGCTCCTTCTCGTTTTTTTTTAAATGTAGTTATCTGAAAGAATGAGAACGCTTTCATATCTGCAGTTACTTGGCAACAGCGGACTGGAGCACTATGGGAAATTCTTAAACACTATGTAGGCTGTCTCATTTCACGAAAGAATAAACGGCTTCATAGTGCGCAGCCTACTGAGACCACTCTGTAGCTTCCTTAGGATGCGCACTTCGGAGTGTGCAGACCCTGAATTGGGACACAGAAGTTTTCTCTTGATACTAATAAGATGCTTTTGTCCACATAACTTTGTTAAAGAAGCACTACTGAACTAGGGCAGATTTTGTCATTAACCATGGCTGATTCAGCATCCATCTTGCATCCTGTCTCTTCTCTGAGGTCTCTCCGGTCAGTAAAAGTCAGTCGAATGTCAATCTCTTGATCAGTCTCTTTCTCTTTGTTTTGCTCTCTTCCTCCAATGATGCCCTCTTGGGTTTTGTTGTTAAATCAGCCAGTGTAGTCCAGTAGCTGGTCTGTGACACGATGCCGTGAAGCTGCAACATGATCGTTTCTCAGCCTCAGTACGCTGCAGGGCAACAACGGCTCCAGGGATGTACATGATAAACATCAGGGTGGCATTAAAATGAGTCAGAAGTACAGAGTTTAATGGTTGGAAAGTGTTTTGCTTTAATTGTAGATTTGAGGCAGGTTTCCTCCATCAACTGTTAAATGGAGCTAGCTAGTGAGTTCAGATTGAAATACTGTAGCTAGGTTATGTTCCAGCACAAACATTAACTATAAAAATAAATTTGTCTGAGGAATTTTTGTCTTGCCTCTCACAGGAACAATACTCCGTTTAGTTTATTGACTTTTTTCTTATCCGTACTCATTTTCTGACAGATATGTTTCAGAAATGTGTTTCTGTTCAATGTTAAAGACTCAAAGCAGATTGTGGAAGTGCGAAAAGCAAAGAGAAGGAAATCTTCAAAAGGTACGTCAGACGTGTGCTGAGGCCTCATTGTGTCTTAGGTAATATTTTTCCCTTTTCAAAAGGTTTTTGAGACTGAGTTAAACTGTGACTCAGATTTTATGGGAAAAGTCATGAAAAGCTCTTAAAATGAGAAACTGTTTGCAGTCTGTGAGATGCAAATGAATTCTATGAAGCTTTCTTCATATTATCAGTTTCTGGTTTACTGACAAAAATATATCACAGATATAAAAGAGAGTCTGTTCTCAGAAAGATTTTATTGTCATCAGTTTTGCACACGACCAGTTAAACCAGAATGATTGGTGTGGAGACCAGAAGGATGTGTCGCTCTGGTATTTTTTCAGTTGGTCTAATGATGACAGATGCAGTTTAAATTCAGGATCCAAGTCTAACTAAGCCACAAAAAGTAATTTAACCTCTAGTTTTAATATATTTAACTGGAATTATCAATAGATTTTTAGTTTTGCATCTGTGCACCTTCTCAACTATTTCAGCAACTATTTTCAACCCACACAGATGACAGTAAAGATCAGAAATGACGATCTCCTGCACAAGAGAGATGTAACTAGACATAAAGATGTAGACCAGGGGTCACCAACCTTTTTAAAACTGAGAGCTACTTCATGGGTACCGAGTCATCTGAAGGGCTACCAGTTTGAAACTCTTCTGAAATAACAAATTTGCTCAGTTGCCACTAGTTCTACATTAACGTTATGAATAATGAAACTCATCGATGTGAAGACACTGATCACATTAATGAGTTCTCAAAATAATTATAAACAATGGCTTGAAAAAGTGGGAAATAGATAAATATTCAACACTTTATTTGTATAATTTTTAGCAATAGTTTACATTTCCAGATGTCCCTTTCTACATTTAACATTTCACTAGCTAAAATGATTTTCTAAGATGCTGTCATTTTCACATCTATATAAATGCAAGAGTAAATAAAAAAAACAAAAAAAAACAACAGAATAAAACAAAATTTTAAACTCAGTTCACTGGTGAGTTGTGCTATTTTTAGAACAGGCCTGTGGGCGACTCATATTGTCTCTGGGGGCGACCTGGTGCCCCTGGGCACCATGTTGGTGACCCCTGATGTAGACTTACTAAAGAGACAAGGGAGATTGGACCGTGATGTCTGTGACAAGAAGAGCCATCAACTAATGACATGAATGAAAGTCAACCAGATGACACTGCAGATGTCAAAGCAGCAGACGAGTTTCACCGATGTGTCCGGCTCCTAAACAGAAACAACAAGCTAGTAAAGTTTACCAGTCCCCTAAAAAGATGGATATAATTTGTTCAGATTTACGAGGGGATCACAGCCCATCGTCAAGATCAAAAGAAGTCCCTGGATCCAGGCCAGCAAGAGTCAACTGAGGTCCTGTGAGTCCCCAAAGGCAGCAAAGTCTCAGTAGTGCTCATTTCCTGTCACAAAATGCAAAAGTGTAATCCCATGGCAGAAGACTCATTTCTTTAAACTACATGGAGAACATGATTATAAATATCTGCCTACAGGCAGTTTGTTTAGTTTCATTATGTAAAAACACTCAGTCACATTTTCAACGACATGGATCAGATCATGTGACAGCAGCTTCGGCTGGAAATGATTATTTTAGTTTAGACTGCAACATTATTCATCATCGTCACAGTCTGAAGCCGTGAAGTTTCGCTGTAGTTTGTATATAAAAGACAATAAACGGAGAAATTCTCACCCCTGACTGGTTTGAGGTGTTTCGTGCAGTAGATGTTGTTGCTGTACTTGTTATCACACTTTAAGCCCAGTGAAATTAAAGTTTCTACCCGTCTGCTTATGTGGTCAAAGACGGAAAGCAGGAACAAAACTTATGTCAGATAATCAGGTAAATATCAGGTCATTCAAATATTGTCCGATTACATTTTCTACAAGTCTGTTAAAAGGATAAATTGTTATTTAACCGTCACGCCATGTTTAAAATGTTTAAAAAAGCTTTGTGCAATAACATTATTCAAGATAAATATCTTTTCACATCTTTTTTCAAAAGGGTTCTTTTTTATTTATGTAATGAATAAATGACAATAAAGAATTAACCTTTTAGTTTTGATCATATAAACTTGTGGCTTTGTTGAAAAATACAAAATTCAATATTCTTGAAGAAATTTGACTTTGACTATTATCATCACCAGCTGGCCTCTCTAATTAATAAGAAGATTGATTTCTTTGTAATATAATTTTTTTTGATAATGTCTGATTGAACAAAAAGGATGCCAGCGTGTTGTAAAAGGTCCCCATAGATGTCAGTAGTGATTGTCAGAAAGGGACAATTTTGTGATTGACTAATTGATTTCCTGCAGAGAAATGGGAAATATCAGGTAAAATATGTTTTACTGCAATGTAAAGCAGGAGGTTAAAAATGTGATTTTAACGGAGGTCTGAGATATTGTAGTTAACGGTCTCAACGTAACAAAAATATGTCACACTGTCTAATTATAGTGGATATGGACAAAACTCAAGAATGTTAAAATTAATTGAAAAACACTCCTTCTTCCCAAGTTTCATGACAAGGGAACAATCACAGCCAAAAATTACATCAATAAATGCACAAATACACAAATATCCTTTACAGAGCATGAGGGCTAATTACAGGGAAACTTTTTTCCAAAGCGACTTACATCTGAGAGAGAACAACACCAGCAAGAAATCAAACAGGAGGGGACGTCATGATGAAGTGCTAGTCAGACTGCTGTGAGTGTAGATTATTATCTGTATATTGTTCCTTATCTGAACCTTCTAATGAGCCCTTAAAACTCTGAACTATTATTTTGCTATTTTTGGTTCGCCTATTTTAAATTTTTTTTTATATAAAAGTGCATTTAAATACTCAACCCTTTTAATCCGAGTCAACATCCAGACATGGTGTTTTCAGGACAACCTCAGTTGTCAGATTATGAGGCTAAAATGATGTAAAATGATAGATATAGCACCATAAAGGCCGACCAGAACAAAAAGACAGAATTTATTACTAACAGTAATTTATAGAAATAACACACAGATCAACAGTGACCAAGCCTTTTCTCATCTGCATATCATTCTCACAAGTCTGGGCTTTCAGGAGAAAAAAAAATTGGTATTGAAACAAACACACAAACTACTCATATTTCCACTTTTCCCACATTTACAGTTATGTATGCTATGTATGCTACTATTTATCTACTATCCTCTCAATACCATCTCCAACTCAGCTGGAGCATCAGAAACATCTTCTTGGCTTAAAAGGACCATTATTTTTGCTTCTATATAACTTTCTGCTCACTTGTTGATCTTCGGCTGCTCCTGATTGGACGTTATGGTCAATTTAAGCTTTGTAATTGGTCAAAAGTTAAACAGGAAATGACTTCATCATAATTTCCAGGTAAAAATAGAAGTCTCTTAGCAACATAGTAGTGATAGTGATCTATTTTATGATGAAAAAGTGATAACTCATGGTGTTATGATGGAGCACTCATTGTAGATTTACAATATAGTCTCTGAATAAACACTACATGTCGAGGCTGGATTGTAAACCTCCTGGACGGGATATAAATGCCTGGAAAACTTCTGTAGATCTCCTAAAGGGTAAGCTATCCATCACAACTTACCCCACAGAGTTAAACACTGTTGTTCCTGAGAAATGGTTGCCAATATAAATGCAGGGGATCTAGCAGAGTTTTAAGGGTTAAGGTTTCATGTTTTCCAGAATGTATGACGATGTAAGGTTCAGTTAGATCTGCATTCACAGAGCCGGCACAATTGTCCTTCGGTTGATTAATTTTTATTTTTACAAAGTAAGTTGAACCAGAACCTCAAGTATGTGGACTAAAACTATGTGAACCTCTACAGCCTCTAATAGTCTGGCTAAAAGTGACACGTGAGTGGTAAATATAAGATATTTATGTCACACATTTTACTGACAACTGTCTGCTGTGTGCCCCAGTATGGATCCTGTTGCTGCTGATTCATTTGCAGTGATCTGAAGGATTTTGTAGTCGTATCTTTTACATATTCCTCGATGAAACTTTGAGCAAAGAGGCAGATGTTTTAAAACGTGGATATCACAGAGATGCTATCTGATTCCTTCTGATGAATTAAAGCCAAGTCCCTCCAGTGCTCAAAGGGAGTCCACTCCACATGAATTATTAGCAAATATAATTTCAGCTATTAGTCCTCTTTCCTGAACATCTGAACATGGGAAAATGTGGAATCAGAAATTAATAACTCTGAATATCATGGCAGGGTTTTTTGAGAAAAGGGGGATTCATTTTCATGTTCTCCTCTTTCTCTTTCTTTATATTCTGACCGAGTTTCTGACACATTTATGTGTTAAGTTGGGCTCAAGCAGTTCTATTACCATACAGATTATCCATTGTGAGCTTAGGCGTGCTGCAGTAAAGAATTAGCATTTAGCAGACAGAAAGAAAATACAGTGGCAAAGAAAAATGAAATGAAAAGGGATTATATGTATCCTGCTTCTCTCCTGTTTATGTCTGTAATCTTCACGTGGGTCAGTGTTTTATCTAAATTGATTTCTTCAAGCTAAATACTGGTGTTCTAGCTCAGCAGGATGGCGTTTCGCTCCTATCTGTGTGTGGTTAAACATTTCTTTCTTATCTATTTTATAGCGTAAAGCATAAGGTGATGACTTCATATGCTACAACAAAAAAAAAGACCTTTCTGACTTCTCTCCTATGTCCCATAATTCAGATATACTGTAAGTCAGACAACCATCCTTCTAGATTTTTTCATCAACATGAAGCTGCTTTAATAACATGTAGAAAAATGTGTCTAAAGGCCTCAGCATGCTTTAAATAAACTGGGTTATTTGACACATTATCTGTAACGACTACGCCAAAAAAACAACCTTGCCTGCAGGCGTGGTAATAGGCCTCCTACTATATCATATTCCTGACTATTGTATTTTACAGTTTCTGTCCAAGAATTGGATGTATGAGAGATATTTGTGGGTCTTCAGTTGATAAGACAACCAATTCCTGCTTCTTGACGAGCAGGCTTTTCCCCAGCTCTCGGCCTAACAGCTTCAGGATGTATCACCATGGGAACCTCTGCAACAAAATGATGCATTTCAACATGTAATCATGACTTATCACTAACCATCTATGTTCAAGCATAACTGGATTCAACTGAAAACAAAGTATAAAAGTTAAAGGCATTCGACAATATTGAGTCAAATTGGTCTGAAACGTGTTTCTTTGGCATGATGGTCTACCACAGTGTAGTACCCCCTAACCAGTGCAGAGCTTTTTGGTTGAAAACAGAAGTAGACAGGACTGTACCATCAGGGCCCAATTTGTTAAAATCTGTACCAAAAGAAACATTTTCAAATTTCAAACATTTTAAAAGAGCATACTTAAAACATGTTATCAATAATTCACGACTAAATTCATGAGAATACGTGTTAAAAACATGATAAATGTCATCTTCTGTTATTTTTCCCTCCAAGCTTTTGCAGTACAGAGATGTGTTCATAGATATCCTCCAAACGAAAAACAAACAAGTTGTGGATTTTCACTCATATCCATCAATTCATCCAGCTGGAGTTAAAAAATGAGTCAACTTGCTCAAGACAAGCCATGTTTACCCAGACACTAGTGTTTGGATTAAAAGCCTGATCAAAATGAAAAATATTTCATGTAAACGCAAAATTAAATGAAACTGAATACTGTGAAAACATTTTCTTTATAAACTTACAGATAAATTTTATTCATATTACAGGATTATCAGAAATTTTAAGGATAATATTTTTGTTATTTTTATTTTCTCAAGTTCCCCTTAGAGTGTTTCAAAGTACCCCTAGGGGTAAGAGTAGCCCCATTTGAGAACCAGTGGTCTACCTCTAACAACATGAACATGCCCTGCAGAGTTGTGCAATAATGTTTTCTAACATTTTCATGCAACACAACACACACACATGCAATGTTTTTAAAAGAGGTAATTTTAACATTTTGGATCATTTTGCTCCTACATGTGTTGTGGACCAACGTGGCTGTTTGTGTCAAAGTAACATCCACATGAATAAGAGGATTCAAGCTTCCCAAGCAAAACATAGCATTGTTCCTGGATTACCAGTGTTGTTCTCTTCACTCGTCAGTGGTTTTAATGCTGTCGATGTCAATTTAAATTCCCAACTCGTCTTTCCACTTGAGCCTTTATTTTTCACTTCCCTGTTTGTGAATTTTTCCCTGTTTGACAGGAAGAATGTCCGTTCCTGCCACCACACCTGATGTCTCTTTCTCTTTGTAATCCTGTACCGATGACTCCAGACTAAACACCGTTTTCTCTCTTGTCTCATACCTGATTGCTACCCCTCTTGCCCACTGTCTGTACTGTACTTTCTTGTTCCAGTCTTCCTCTCCCTCTCTGTCTGACCTTACAGAAAAGAAGTCATGAGGGAGGATCCTATCTGAAAGTTCAGCCAAATGTTAGCAACACAGGGAGGGATGTTCCTGAAGAGGAGCACTCGCTCTCTCACTCTTTGTCAAACATGCCTTTCTCCCCCTGGCCTCCTCTTTCCTCCTCCTCCATCTCTTCAGTTTACCATTTCTCAATTCCCAGTTGAAGCTTTCTCCCAGACTTCTTGAGAGTGGCGGCCAATAACAGCGGAGCAGTCTGATACAATCGGATGCCGGAGGGAGAGGAGGCAGCCTAACAGTTGTCTGGCAAACCCAAACACCTGTATTCTGTCATTGATTTGACGTTAATCCTCACCCCTGCATCCCTCTTCCTGCTGCCTACCTCGCCATCACTCACCTCGCTCTGATCTCCCTGCCTGTCTGTCAGAGGGAATCTGTCAAGGTTTTTGCAGCCCGGAGATGTGCGTGTGTTGTATTCGGTGTTCATGGCGAGGTGCGGCACATGTGTGTTAGCATGTGCTGTTTTTGATGAAGTGAATAGGCAGGCGATTTATTAGCTGAGAGAAAAGCATGCTACTTCAAATGTTTGGCAGGGTTTGAAAGAAATTGAGCCACAGGTCTGAAGAGAGGGAGTCATCGTTTTTATTTAAAAGTCTCAGAAGCAGAGAATCAGAGGGCCTGGGAGCAACGAGGACAGTTTGTGTTCAAAGAAAACATATTATGAAGTTAAACTTCGGGGTAGTTGGGAAGGAAAAGGTGAGACTTCATATAGTTAAACTTGTTATGGGGCCCAAAATGTTTGCACCTCCAATTTTAAACCAGTGTGGCTGTTCAGACTAGCAGGTTTTCCACATGACGTCACTTCCTAGACCATTTGTCTGTGCTTTATAGGACACATTCATTGTTCAGTCCGTTTCAGTCAAATCCTGGTCTGCCTCCACAGATCGTTCGGACCATGAGAACGCACATTCAAACTCTGCTGTGAACAGTTCACCTCTTTGGTCCACTTGGAAGCGAACTGTTGTCCAGTGCGCTGACAGTCTGAAAACAAATGAATCATCCAGCAGACCAAACCCAGGAAGGAACGCCGGACGGATCATGTACATGTACACATGCCGGATAGCTCGCTGCCTCTCCTGCTGCCAGGCCTGGAATTTCATCATTTTAGAGGTAAGGCCACTTTGACCTTTGGTTTTGTCAAAATTTTAAGGGGAAAAAAGGCTAAATATCAGGGCAGGGCCATCAAACAAAACAATGATTTTCAGTCTACAGTCATAATCAATTTAGCTTAATGGTTAAGGGTGATTACATGTTTAATATATAAAATGCTTTTCAATCTAATAAATCAAGAAGCTGTTTATTTCAAATAATTGTTTTATATTGCCCAGCCCTTCTGTCAATGTAGTGCAAATGAGTTATCAGCGCTTCTCTTATGGCTTTCAACCTTAAAAAAAGAGCAATTTCTTCATTGTTTCTTGTGATGGCCCTGTGAACCCTGCAGAATATTCTGAATTCCTCGACATTTCCCAGTTTAAAACCACCAAATATCCCTCTGGCTTTACTGGCAAAGATTATAGCCGACTGTCTTTTATTCAGTGCTGCTCGGTGACTCAGGCCCAGTGGCAGGATGGAAAAACCTCTGCGGTGGAAATGTGCGGTGGTGTTTGAAACCTGACATTACTGTTTGGGACCTGAGAGCGGGCAGCCGGAGTCATACATGTGAGACGGTCGAGTGTTTTGTCTCTGGGGGTTATGAGATCTGATGAGGAGTCGGGATGTAATCCGTTTGTTTTTGGGGCAGATAAATGGAACTGGGATGTAAAACTTGTTTAATTTTGGCAGTGAGGAATGGAAAGCTGCAACCCAGAGGAACTGCCTTCTACCAAAGGCCCTTTATGATCCTAAAGTGAGACCCTGGCATATGAGATGATTTACATAAAAGTCAGGAATGAAGTTTGACATGTTTAGAAATTTAGGATAACAAAGAGTTTTTATGTTTAATGCAGGAACTGAACCTTGTCCTCCTTTGACTTGATGAAAATGTGACATTACTGTTTACATTACTTTTCCTTTTAAAAGCCCATCATTATTCATACTAAAATGTTTCCAGTTGTTCATTCCTACACCTTTTATGATATACTACTTGTCCTTTTCTTCAGATTTTCATTTGCTTTCCTTCTTTTTTCTATTCTCTAATTTTTAAATTCTTCCAAACAAAATGACTTTGACCTGAGTTTGCACTCATATAATCAGACCCTGTCCCCCTAATATGGATTTATTTATTTTAAACATTTTACTGCTAACGTTTTCATATATAGTGATAGACACTTATTTTGTTTGGAAGGATGTTTTGAGAAACCATTTTTGTCTAGATCTGGATTTATACTCACGCAGAGTCTGCGTTAGGTCGCTTATGGCGTCACTGCCATATGCTCCACGCAAGTCCGCAGAGGCTTGACACGTGCCTCTTCCAGACCCGACATGCATCCATGCTTGCAGCGCGGTTATGCGAAAGAACTCCCTTCTGATTGGTTCATTTGCGATTACGTGTTTCCGGATTTCTGGGGCTTCTCGCTAAATTTCTGCAGCAACCATGGGAGAGAAACCCGCACCAGCTAGGTGGGCCCTACCGCACGCCGCGCGAGTATAAATCCTGCTTTAGGATGAAAATATACTTGCTTTTGATTCCACATACCTGTGTTTAGCATGTTTTATTTGTTTGAAACGTTGTTTGTGCACATCCCCAGAAATGAAAGGTACAAGTTCACAAGCAGGAACATCAAGTAACCAGTGGGGACCAGTTAGACTAGAAGTAAGGTAAGAGGATCAACAGCGGTAAAAATGTCAGAAAGTTTCATAGACACAGTGTTGTTGGCTTAGGGGCCTTGCATACCATCTATGATACGTAGGGTTGGGGGTCGAGCATCGATGGGAACTGGGACTAACTTTCAGATTCTCCCGGAATCGTTAAAATTTTTAAACTTAGATTCTTAGTTTCGAAGCCCAATCCGCCGAATACCAACGAAGAAGAATCCGCTGGAAGTGTTTGTGTTAATAAATATAATGACAAGTCGGCTGTAAAATATTATATCATGAGGGTGCACGACAAACATGATCAAACACCTCCAGGTTCATGGTGTACAAATAACAGTTTTTGACGCGCGGCGCCAGCCTTCCTCTGCTGCCTCTTCCTCCAGCTCCCACCCTCAGCCTTGCACAGCACTCCGGTTCAAATCCGGAGAAACAATAAAATAGGTCTTGTGCAAAAATTGAGGCAGCTAACAAATTATACTTGACCTGAAACGGTGGGTCAACTTAACTCAAATTCATATACCCAGCTAACGTTAGCCCATGTATTTTTTTGATAGACAAATCGAACTGATATATTTATATTCAAGTTCATAGATTTGATAATTATATACTAGCTGAGAACAACCGTGTGAGAAATTCATAGTAAAGTAAAAAAAAAAAAAAAAAACTTCCATAAAATTAAAATTCATGGTAATGTTCAGACTATTTCATCCAGAAAGACCTCTGGTTAGCTTGCTCATCTAAAAACGTAAACTCTTTTTGACCCTGCCTCTTAAAAGAATCGGAATCGAGAATTGTTTGGAACCGGAATCGAAACGAATAATCTGTATCGATCAATTTCCAATGATGGCCAACCCTAATGATACGGCTACTTAGGTTTTTTATCAACCAATCACTAACCTCCTCTGTTGTTGCCATGTTCATAGTTTTGTTTACACCCTACAAATTCAGCAACTGTAGTCTGAGTGCTCTAAAGTGCCCCAATAGTGGAATCCTCGAAACCATCATCTCCACCCTGAACCAGTCGAGGAACATGGCCGTCTTTCCTCTTGAATTCAAGATTCAACAGATTAAAAAAATGTTGATGCAACCTGTTGGTTTCCAGCTTGGTAATTATTTTCAGGAATTGTTCAACATGAACTCAGTTATTATAAATCTGACTTATGTGGATCCTATAAAGGATTTGTTGTAATTTGAGTGAAGCAGGATCAGGAGTTTAATTTATATTTAAATGAATTTTTCTGCCGTTTCAGTATTCTTTAAGACTTTGAACATGCATAGCGGAGAGATGTCTGAAATGTGAAGGTGTACAGTGGGGGTGTGTCTAGAAAATTCAGCTATCTGCAGCACACTGATCAGATTTAAGCATTGGTGAGACAACATTGCTCTCTTCCTGCTTGTTCTGTGTTAGAAACACCTCATGATGGACCTCTGAGCTTCCCCTCTCAGCAGCTCTTGAAAGGAGGTACTCAGACAGCCTTTGGAACCGTGGCTTTCCATCTCTCATCTGTTCACATATACCACATAATCAGATTGAAAGGTTAAATATGGCTACGGCTCTGAAAACGATCCATATCCAGAATAAAACAATGTTGACTTGAAACCAACTGTTTGACTGCAGCTGCTGCTGAGAACGCTGAAATCCTCAAGTGTAAATGAAGAAGATGAATGACATACAGTTCTGTCACTGTCATGGTAGCCTTCCCACAAGCCTCCAACCTCACACAGTGTGTTTTATTACAATCAGTAACCATGTCTGCTTGCACTGGGGAAAATGTGCAAGAAATAATGATCTGGATGGTCTTGGGGGTCTGGATTGAAGTGTTCCTATAAGAATTCTACTGGTGTAAGCAATTTATTTCTTAACACATAGTTCATATTGTTTAAGACACCCCATATATCTGCCAAGTGTGATGCGAAATATGGCTTTAATACAGCGTCGTGCACACCAGGGGACAGGAAATATTTCTACCCCTACACCCACCCTTCCACTCGCTCATTCACCATCCAAAAGTCAGGAGAAACTGAGCTGTAAGAGGAAGAATGTGCTACATGAGCAGATGTTTGTTTTCTCTGATAAAATAAATGAGATTATTGTTGTGATTGCAGTTTTGGCATCAATCAGGACGGGTATAGTTTCCTCACAATTGGTGGAACAAACTTGTATCTTGCATTACACTGATGTAAATTAATTTTGCAGGATTTTTGGGATTCTTGACGAGCTTTTTAATTGTTAAATGTTTTTCCTGTACACCTAAAAACCCGTACTACGATGGCCTTACAACGCCAACCATGATCCGTGGTGGTTCTCTCTTCTGTAAGTCAACACAGGTTTTCTGAGCCTAAGTGTTATCGCATTAGAAATGGGCAGCATTGCAATGGCCCAATCTCAATTCTCCCCCTTAGCCCTTCCCCTCCGTTTTCAGCGTTCATGAGAGATGAAGGGGTGTCTCAATTCTCTTTTGGGGAGAGGGGAAGGTCTAAGGGGAAGGGCTGAATACACCTTACAGCAGAGCTTTTTCAGATGCAGACTTAACGGCAAAGGGGTAAGAGGAGTTTTACGCTTTCGCGCAGGAAATAAACATGGCGCCGAGAGACTCGTACAGAAAAGTTCCTTTTCGTAAATAACATTAAAAATGTTTAACTGTTGTTAAAAACTTTATGATAAGGTAGATGGTTACCATGACGACACAATGCGGCGTTTGAC
>JAOXYM010000001.1:35098116-35109282 GCA_028567055.1 Leptatherina wallacei
TGTGTGTGTGTGTGTGTGTGTGTGTGTGTGTGTGTGTGTGTGTGTGTGTGTGTGTGTGTGTGTGTGTGTGTGTAGGGCGCTCATGTCCGTGCAAGTCTTGGGCTTGGCCATAGAGAATGAATGGGTTTAGTACTGCGGCCGGACAGAAAAATCAATGCTTCATATGAGGAGGCTGCGGGGGTTAGGCCTCCGTGTTCATGTCAACAAGGCTATTGGTTTTCTTAATACTCCAAAGTTGGCGTTTCCCCGCTTCGGGAGGGCTGGTGAGGTGACTTGTGTGGTCAAAGCTTAACAAAGGGATCCTGCCTTCTAGCCCTTTCTGTACACTTTGGCAGAGGGGAGCCGAGCCAGGATTAATTACCAACCGTGCCGACTGGATATTAGTTGTTGTTTTCTCCCATTGTCACATGGCACCACTGGACTGATGCTATTGGAAGGTGCTTGTGTGCTGCAGAGCAGTGGACTAATACTGTTAGATGGAGTAACATGGTTAGATGTAATAGTGGTGGAATGACTGCGTGGCAATCAGTCTGCCCCTCCATGTGGCTTTCACTGAACAATCATTAACCATAGTACTGCCAGTAGCCTGTATGAGTACTGAGCATGACAAGCAACCAAGCATATGACTCAACAGAGATAAATGCAGGCTTTAAAATCTTAGATTTAATCTCACACTTGTTTGTTATAATGGAAGCCAAGCAAGGGAGGAAAATCTCACTGAAATCATGAATTTCTGCTGGAAAAGTGTCTTCGAAAATGGATTAAAATAAAAGTTTTGTGGTTCAAGATGTTTTCACCAGCAGTGTAAAGTAATGTTTACAGGACAATTACTGCTGTCCTGACAATTTTCTGTCCATTTTTCTACACCGAGTATTAAAATTTTTAACTTACTTTTTGAAATCTGAACTTTATTTCAGAGAATATTTCTTTTTCATCATATTTATGAACAATTATGATTCATATTTAGATTTTAGGCTACAGCTAACTTCTAAACTGCTCTGCTCTATTATATATTGACTTAAACCAACCAAAAATAAACTATCAATAATTACAAATTGAATTAAATCACTTATATTAGACTACAAGCATGACACTGTACGTTAACTTTTTACATTATATTAAAACTAATTAAGGTAAATTTAGACTCTTTCCAAATCTTTTTCCACTACTTTCCTGCTTCTTTTTCCTCCAGATCTTTATGGCATTATTGTACACATCCTCAGACATGCGCACATGCTCAGGAAACAGTCGTTAGTGACACTGTGCTATAGACAGCAAACCTATAGGGAGGGGTCTGTGGGTTGGCCGAGGCAGGGCCAACCCGGCAGTTGAGCATTGCTCACCCAGAGCAATCGGAAGAAAACGCAGTGCAGATGTAATTTGTTTTCAATGGCTGTTTCAAAAGAATAATTGTGGTGACACTGGTTGGTCGATAATATGGATTTTTGTTTTCGAGTGCAGTGTGTGTGTGGCGCTAAGAGAGCGAAGGAAATACAAGGCTGCAGACCCAAATACAATAAAAATGGATTGTGTGTGTGTGTATATGTGTGTGTTTGTAGGGGTATTTGCAGGTCTGGTAACCATCACTGGGCCCCGGACATCATTGGAAGGATTACTAAATGTGTCCTTTGGGCCAGCAATTGGCTGGTATTCTCTCCCTCTCTGTTTGCCTTTGTTTCCTTCTTTTATTTAAGGGAAAACACAGACTTGCCTTGAATAAACTCACTTAAGATGAAACACAGTTCCCAGTGTGGAGGGGCATGAGTAAAACTGTGGAAGTAAACTACACCCAGTGTGTATGTGTGAAAGGGGGAGAAAATACCACACTCAAAAGGACACGAACATCTCCATCTGTATTAAAATCCAAATTAAACTCACCACCATTAGTTATGCTCGTTTAAGACAGTTGTCTTCTGTCTTATTAAACATTGACATACCCATAGGCTACATTTCATTTTCATAACAATGATTGTTTTCAGATTTTTTTCTTAGTAATTGTCTTTTATCAATTTCTACTGGAGCCTCAATGATGGGATTACTGTCACAGAAAGCAATGCATATCAGTGTATCCACACACACATCAGCCCATGAGCATACTGACATGGAAATTCAGGGTGTAACTAAGCACAAATAATGTGTTTTATGAATATCTTTCTACAAATATTTGAAATGTTTCTAACAGTAATGGTTGTTGGCTGGGGTTGACTTTTGCTCATCAGTCCATCTTTTGAATAGCAGCTGACAAACAGGCTGCTTACAATAACTACTCATATGCACTTAACATGGGTCACAAAGAAGAAGAATGTCCCGTTAAGATAACTAGCAGTAATAACCCTCGTGGTAATCAGGAGTCACTGCGGCATATTTGCACATTTTAAATGTTTTCATGCTCCAGTCCACTTGATTCAAATGAGTGGGTTATTATCAGGCTTTCCCAGGACTTCATGCCATGCTGACCCATTGATTTGACTCAGGGAAACATATTAAACACATAGAGTAAGGGTTGGGTGGAAGTGGGGGGGGGGGGGTTAGGACTGGAAATTACTGCAAATAAGGTCCAGCTGCCCCCAGACCAACATGAGGGGGAAAAAATGCTACGATATTATTTTCTCAATAACGTTGAGAAGCAGGTGTACTGAATTAAACAGTAAATGCAATGATGGCTCAAAGTCTCGTCGACCTTTGGATGATAGATGGCGGCCAGGAGACGATCCTGGAAGGACGATGGCAACTTCAGGAAAGCAGGAAGGAAAGAGAGAAGTCGGGTCACCTTTATTTAAAAGCACATTTAAAAACAACATAGGTTAACCAAAGTGCTGCACAACTGGGGGAGATTAAATACAAATAAGAGGGGGACTAAGCAACAATAAAACAGAAATAAAGGAGAATAAAAAGACAAGAATGAAACTAATATTCAGCAAGAAAGATCAATATTCAGTCTGGTTTGAAAGCCAGAGAGTAAAAATAAGTCTTTAAATGAGATTTAAAAATGTTCATGATAGGTTGATGATAGGTCTTTTCACATAAAGGGGGAGGCAGTTCCACAGTTTGGGGATGACAATAGAAAAAAGCTCTGTCCCCTCTTAGTTTCAGCCTGGACCTCGGGACAAACAAGGAGCAAGTGGTCAGCAGATCTCAGTGATCTAGAGGGAGTGTGTGGGGTTAAAAGATCAGACTGATAAACAATAAAATCTCAAAAACAATAAAATGAACAGGGAGCCAGGAAAAAGAAGTCAAAACAGGTGTGATGTGGTCTCTCCTCCGAGGTTCAGTCAACAACCAGGCGGCAGCATTTTGGACCAACTGCAGACGGCCCAGAAGGGATGGACTCACACCTGAATAGAGCCCGCTGCAGTAGTCAAGTCTTGAAGAAATTAAACCATGAATGAATTTTTCAAAATCAGAGAAAGAAAATACTTGACTTTTTCAAGAATTCTGAGCTGATGAAAACTGGCTCGGACCACAGCAGTTACTGGCTTATCAAATAAAAACACAGTCAGAAATGATTCCCACAGTTCTTGTGGAAGTTTTGTTATATCGGTGCAAGGGACCAAGATCAGATTTCTGGGCAATGGCAGCGTGGCAGTCTGGAGGCACGAACAACACGTCGGTCTTATTCTCATTTACCAGATGTCATATTTCTTAAAAACAGGACCTAAAAGAAGCATGTAAATGGAATTGAATAGGATAGAATAGGATTGGACCTAGAATAGATCCCTGGGGAACCCCGCAGGAGACGGGGGCTGAAGAGGAAAAAGCACCAATGTTAACACTTCTGTTAGTGAGGTAAGACTTGAACCATTCAAGTCCAGTTCCTTCAATTCCAACAGCAGTTTGTTTGAGCTGCGATAATAAAACGCTGTGATATTAAAAGCAGCGCCAAGATATAAAGAACTGAAATAGAACTAAAATAGATAAATAAGATGACATCATCATAAACTTTCTATTTTATTAATTGAAATAACAAAAGTATGGATATTCTTCTCACTGCAGATTACACAACAAAAAACACTTTAAATAACAAGATAAACAGGCTATATGGTACTTTCAATTAAGAGAAGATAGATACTTTATTTTATATATATATATATATATATATATATACCCACACCTTCAACATATATTCCTATGACCATACGATGGTGCCCGTGTATGCAGAGGTCAACAGAAAAAAAAGTAAAATTGATCAAATAAAATAGATATTGCACATAATATTACACATTACTAACAGAGTTGTGTGTTTAGTGGTCTAAAATCCAAGACTGAAGTTGTCTACAAGGAGAGACAGAGCAGATTCTGTCCTGCTCCTGGAGCTGATCGTCCAGAGAAAAATGCTGCAAAAGCTGATGAACAATATGGATAATTCCTCATGTCCTCCACACAACACAGCGAAGAAGCAACAACAACAAAAAAAGAAATAAAAGTCTCACTACAATATTAGAATTTCCACTCAGGGATAATGAAAGAAATAAAGAAATGATCAGACATGTAATTCTTCACGGCTGCAGCTGCAGGAGGAAGACCAGTGGTCGACTAACTGGAAGGTCGAGGTTTGCTTCCTGGCTTACCCTGAATATGCCGAAGTGTCCTTCTCCAAGACACTAAACCCTGCATTTCCTGATGCACCATTAGGGTATGAATATGTATAGATCTCCCTAAATATATATCTAGAAGTGCTATATGAATGTGTGTGATTGGGTAGATGTGTCATGTTTTGTTAAAGTGCTTCAAGTGGTCAAATAAG
This sequence comes from Leptatherina wallacei, assembly GCA_028567055.1. NCBI lineage: Eukaryota > Metazoa > Chordata > Actinopteri > Atheriniformes > Atherinidae > Leptatherina > Leptatherina wallacei. Next base: position 35,102,861 of record JAOXYM010000001.1, read on the forward strand.
ACTAGAAAAGATCTGTAGAAATACAGTCCGTCCAGTCTATTTCATGCCGTATCTTCATACCAGAGTGGCCAGATTAAAAACAAGATTATTTGTCTCAGAATTAAATTACAGAATTTCTCATATTTTTTCTTCTAGTTTCATTCATCAACTTACTTCAAGACAATAAATCTGAGATAGAAGCCAGAATTCCTCGTAAAGATAATATACAGTTGGATGAAAGTGACTGATAAAAGTAAAATGCTCGTCTCTGCTCCCCCTGGTTGATGGTTCAATCACATCTGTTTCAGGGTCTTGCAGGGACCCCTCTTCACTGAAATCATTGTGCAGCTTCAACATTTTCAGATACAAATAAAACCTCCATGCTTAGCAATCACGTGTGTTTTGTGTCTGACATGATTCTGTAGGACCAGGTCACACTCTGACCTCTGACCTCTGGTTAGTTAGTTAGTTAGTTAGTTAGTTAGTTAGTTAGTTAGTTAGTTAGTTAGTTAGTTAGTTAGTTAGTTAGTTAGGCCTAATTTGTTGCTTGCCTCCCACTTTGCCTTTGTCCTCTCCTGATCTTTGCCTCAGGCTCTTCCCAACATGTCCTCTCTGTTGCCTGATAATGTTCACTTTAACCATTTGCTAAATCAGACACCGTTTTGCTGGAAGATGGAGTCGGAGCAGTTGTAATTCTTCACAGGAGGCTAAGATATGTGTGTGTATGTGGGCCTGGACATCACCCAGTTCAGTGAAAGGGTGGAATTGTGTGACATTAAACGAGTGAAGGTAGATTTAGATGGCACGCTGGGGCTGGGCGGAGAGGGAAATACAGTAAAAGGACATTATTCCTCTGTAGTCCAAGCCCTTGCAGACACTCTCCACCTCACTTCCCTTCCCTTCCCTCTCCCTGTCTTTTTGCAGTATTCCCTTGCCGCGGGTGGTCACCAGAGACCAGACTGGTGCTGATTTATTCCCCCTCTCCCCTGTCCTCTGCCTGACTGCCTTTGCAATGGAGAAATTTCCTTTTTCCCTTTCACTCTCTCTCTCGCCTCAGCAGCAGCAATTGTACTAAGGCAGGGAAAGCAGGGAATGAGAATGGGGGGGCTAACATTAGAACGTCTACCTCCCTAATACTTTCAACCCAGTGTGCTCCCGCCCTGCCATTCTCCTCAGAGGCCATCTGCACGTGCGGGATATGTAAGCACATCTATACTATAGAGATGCAGACTGGATATTTTTAGTAGCCTGATGTCTTTTTTCGAGTTAGGTCTATATGTGTTTCTCAGTCCTGGTCCACTTTCCCTGCTGCAACACACCTGGTGATGTAAATGACTTATTAAGAGCAGGTCCCTGAAACCAGGACTGAGAAACACAGATCTGAAGGATTAGAATAAATGAATAAATAAGAATAAATTAATTGGATAAGACTGTGAAGTTTTTCATATTTAAGTTCTATCAGAATGTGGTGGATACCAAAGTGCTTTTCCATATTAGGACCAATAATTTATAGGTCATTAGTCATACGCCTGCTGTTATTCTTGGCATGGATTATTGTGGGACATAATCATTTGTAAGTGTACACTTTCTCTTCTCAATATATTAATCAGAGAAAATAACTCTGTATAATCATATTAGAGCAATAATTGCTCTTCAACACATCGATGTGACACCAGATTTCCTAATGTGTCGTATCTGTTACAACACCCTGTTTTTGTGATGAAAGCTACTGTTTGGATAAATGAAAGAGCAATGTGCTAAGTTAGCATTGAAAGGTGTTACCAGTGTTTTTTTAAAATATACATATATAATTATTAGGGGTGGGACTTTAACACGTTAATTTCGATTAATTAATTACAGGAAAATGAACATGTTAAAAAAAATAACGCATTTAATCACATTTTATGTTCCAAACAATGTGGAACGTTTGTCAGTGCACAATTTCACTTACACCGATTACACTGACGGACACGTCAGAGCTCGACTAACATAGTGTTACTAACTTAGCGACTTTTACCATATATTTAGCGTGTGTTCAGACCCATTTAGCGACTCTTTTTAAAAAAAAGTGTATAGCGTCAAATCTAGATGCTTCTTTTGGTGTTATTGGAGACGTTCACTCTTCTCATTGAGCAGTGGGCCACGCCCCCATCCAAAAGTGTCCTCATGCAGCATCAGTCCCGCCAGTCAGACCAGGAGATGTCCACCTTTGCTCCATGATGAGACTCAAAGCTGCTGCTGGCTGATCCCGTCCTGGCTTACTGTCTGATATTAATGACCATTAATGAAGAATGTGGACGAAAAGATGTAAAAAGTTCAAAGTACTGTAACATGTTGTAGACTCTCCATTCGAGAACAGTCAGAGATGTTAAAGTACTTAAAATGGTACCTTAACTTTTAACTATTATTCTCATTATTCTTATTTATAAATTAATTTGAAAAAAAATATATTGCTGGCCCAAACTGAACAGACTTAAATTTATTTAGGGCTGTTTAATTCACACAAAGGTTTCCCCCGGAAACCTAATATAAAGATTATAAAGAATTAATATAAGAATTATAAGAATAGATAAAATTCAGTAGCTATGACATTAATAAATTATATTGGCCTTTATGGAGTGTGTTTGTGGTCTACTGGGAGCAGTGCTGGTTTCCAGTCTTAACTGCTGCAGGAATCAAGGACCTGCGCTCCTTCAGGCTGTGGGTGCAGCAGTCTGTGTCTGGAGGAGCTCTGCAGGGCTGTCAGTGTTTGGGAGGGGTGTGGGGAGAGCTTAACCATCATCTTCTTCTCTTCCACCATCTCAACTGGTGGGTCCAAGGGGCATCCCAGTACAAAGCTGTTCTGTAATGGAATACCCCAATACAGATGCAAGCTGACGTCAGACGGAGAAACATCCATCACTGATCAATTCATCTGAATTTACTTCTATCTAGTCCAACAAAGCCTGAAATTGCTACAACTAAATTTTACCTTCACTCATTCACCGAATTAAATATGACTTATAGCCCCTTCCCAGCTGTCACGGGGTGAACCTATGAGTGTAACTCAGTAGCGTTGAGCCCACCTTAATCATCTTGTTATCTTGAGATAACAAAAAATTTAAGTTGTCTTCTCAAGATAACGATTAAAAAATGAATAATAATCAAGCACGGCCACTCGCAACTTCTGTAGGAACCAGCTGATACCACTGAGAATAAAAAATGTAACGTGATGATTCCAAATACTGCAACATGCTAGAAAAGTTTCATGACAGATCAAGCTCTAGTCTTCATAACATTGCATGTTTAAGGGGAGACTTACCCACCGTCGCTATACTGTTTAAGGACAGCAGTTGCCCAGCTGGTGCATTGGTTGTCAACCTATTGGAAGATCGACAGTTCAATCCTCAGCCCTTCTGCATGCCAAAGTGTCCTTGTGCTAAAGGCCATGTCCATATGGAACCAGCATTTTGGAAGCCCCAAATACAAATTTTTCTAAACCGAGTTCAAAGTGAATAAATCTGAAAAAGCCATTGTTTTGTTTAAAACCGAACCAATTACGCCGTAGCCCCACCTTTCTCTTAACCGGCATGGACAAACCACGCCAACAGCTACAATAATGGTGGATTACAGAGATGCGTTGGTGCTGCAGAAGCTACTGAGCATGATATAGCTTTTACAGCAACATCTTCTGCTCCTCCACTACCACCATCAGCAATAAGTGGAAACAGAGGACAATATATGCACAGTTTATGTGTATGTTCCATGTCTTATTCTGTGTTTTGCTGCATTTTGTGGTAGTGTTACAGAACTATTTGTGGGCCTGGCATATGTAGACAGCAGTGGTTTTGCGTGGATATACAAAAAGCTTTTTTCAAAGAAAAAATCTGTTCCTACTCTTTGCAGCTTGAACCCACTCTTTTTTTTAAAAAAAACAACAAAAAAAAAACTTTTCCAGCAAGCAGAATGATGGTCTGGCTACTGGGTTGTGCCAAACAAATTGGCTTTGCCAAGAGTTGCTTTATGAGTGTAAAAGCTCCTCTTGATAGTCTGAATTCTGTTTTTATTTATATGTTTTGAGTAATGGTTCATTACTGCATTTACATAATATCTCTGGACCTGACTGCAGTGGACAGAACAATGCAATCCAACCACAGACTCTAGACAACCTGCTACCCTTGTACAGACTCACGCCAGAGAATATCTCACATAGTGACATAGCCCCGCAGGAGGACAAAGCCGACAACCGTCAGGAGCACCAATGAGTGATGGACAATCTGAAAGAAACCATATATCTCAACTAAAGCTAGAGTAGCAGAAACACACAGAAAGAAAACTAACTGAAAGTATCTATTTGTAAATAAAGCTACAGGACAAAATAGACTGTGTCAGCATGCAGAATATATGGTTCAAAGAGGAGTGATCATGCAGATGAGACCCCGCCTGCACAGAGGTCAGAGGCAGGCCAGGGGGACCCAGAGACCCTGGCGATCGGCAGCCATCCCGGAGCCCGGACCCCAGTCACCCCACCACGAAGACGACCCTGCATCCGCCCAGGAGGTGGCAGAGGGAGGCCGCAGCCAAAAGCCCCTGCAGCCATGGGGCGCAGGCCCCGGTGGGCCAAGATCGGCAGCCACTGCCTCCGCCGGGCACCGGTCACCCAGGGCAGACAGAGTGCAGGCACCAGCCCCCCCTACCCCCACAGGCAGGGGGCTCGCAAAATATCCAGGAGTACCAGAACCCCCCAGACGGCCACCCGGCAGGGGCCAGTCCCCACCCCACAGCCCCAGCCTGAACCCACTCTTGTCATCACCTCTTGTTTTACTCATTGATGTTTGGCTGTCATGAGAATGATTTATATCCAAGCAACGAACCGGAGAACTGATCATGATGAGATTTAGACAAGGATGGACCTGCTAGACACGTGCATGTGACATTGGAGAGGTGTAACATAAGGCTTTCTGATGATATCTAATTATCTGATATGCATTTTGGACGTAATTCAAAAGTCCCTATTCTGCTAAATACAACCTCTGTTTGGTTATGTAAGATTTCATACAGGTTTATTCAGTTAGTAAGAGCACGTAAATGAACCTGATTATGTTTTAGCTGAAAGTTAATGTGAGTGAGTTTGAGTAGCATGGTGATACTTGTTAAACCAGCCACCGTTCCCGGTGTAATTAGGTAATTGTGCTGATGCTTACAGGTGTGACAAAGCGAAGGCATAACAAGCGAAATATTTCCCTGATGGCCTGTACGCCAGCTTCTAATAAAAGATAGAAATATGCAATCCCACATTTGAGGATGTGTAGCTCAACATGGTGCTGTTTATAGTACATGCTGCATCAGATGATTAAAGCTTGTCATGATTTACATTCTTGTTATGAACTGCAGATGCCACCTCTTGCCCACCATTTTGCTCCCCTGATTGTTGTCTTTGTGCACTCCCCAAGTAGACACTGGAACTCACACATTATTGATTTTCATTTAGACAACTTAATGTTCACAGACAATTCACAGCCCCTCCATCACGGACACTATCCACAGTTTAGACATACGAGCTTGCCTCATTGTAATCTCCCACCATATCTTTTCTCTCATGCTCTCTTTTATTCTGCTCCTTGAGAATAATTTTTCTTAAAGTTAAGCAGTTCCCAATAAACAGGAAATAAATGGAGAGTGGAAGCTGCATTTATCAATCAGGCTTCACTAAAACACACGCGCAAGCAGAGCGAAAGCATTTCCCACCAACAGTTTTCCTTTTCCACCCCCAACATCCCATTACCTCTTGGTAGTTGGCCAGTCAAACAGGGATAAAAATTGCACCCCAAACATCATACGTTAGGGGTGATTCATTGAGCAGGAAGCTTGACAATTCCCAGAGACTTACACGACTCGTGCTGGTGCTGGAAATCAGGCCTGTTATGGCGGCTGCACATCTATAAAGATTGTTCATCTAGTAGAAAACAGCCACCTGGGCAGGGACAAAGAGAACGATGCTGAAAGCATTGTAAATACACTGAGAGATATATGAGACGGGACGACCTGGGGACTGTTGAGTTGTCGGCATGAATCCAAGGAAACGGTCTCAGTGAGGGGTCTCTATAGGGCATGCAGGGATTATTCTCGCTAAAACAAAAATACAATTTGTCATTAACAAATGTTTTTTCACTTAGCATATAAAGCATTGGTTGTACATGATAAAATAGCACAAGCTGAAGATGAACTTGACATTCCTATATACATTGATATATATATATATATATTATAGTTAGGGGTGATTAGCCATCCCTTAGTTATGCTGCCATAGGTTTAGACTGCCGAGGGACATCCTAGGATGTACGGGGCTTTTCATCCTCATCTCTCTGCTCCTTATCTCCCATGTAGAAACGTATGACATCACTGCCATCATTAACATATTTCTCCTCTCTCAGCAGATCTCGCTGGATCAAATGTGACGTCTG
>JAOXYM010000001.1:35118580-35130246 GCA_028567055.1 Leptatherina wallacei
CACAGTGGTTTGTGTTGAGAATATTAGTTTATTGTTAGCGCATCTAGAAATGTGTAAATATGTCCTGATGAATCATCCGTACTCAGCCTACGGCCTTGTGCCTACGAACTAATCACAGCCATGACCATATAAGAGTACAACAGCTTACGCTAATAAATAAATAAATAAAGCATAGCATAGCCACGAGCCTTTGTTAGCTTGTATGCTAACGGGTTAATGTTACATGCTAAAAACTTAGCATAGCAACATCATGTATCCTGATTTCTGTCATACATCAAATTTAGCTTTTTAGTAAGAAGAAAGCAGCTGAGGGTCCCGTTTTATTCCCAGAGCAGATCGGAGCTCCTCCATTTATGGAAAACTGCTCCCATGTTGACTCTGGTTGTACTTTTGCGGTGGTCAGACTCCAGTTTGGCCCTTTTCATCACACTAGACAAAATGTTTCTGTTCTTTGTCTTACGTGGAGGATGTGTTGGTGTCTGAGAGGCACCGCCAGTCTCTTGTTATCCATGTTTAGTCGTCAGTGTTGTCTAATGGCGGTGGAGTAAACAATACAATACTGGCAGCGGCAGGTTAACGAGCACGTGCAGCGTGTCAACCCACATGCACGCCCCTGACGATTCGAACCTGCATCCCTCTCATTGAGCATGCAGAAACAGTCCTAGAGTACAGTATAGCATTTAAACTTGCGCAATGCACCTTTAAGGCAACAGCCCAACACCTTCTAGCTTATTGAAACATTCTTAATTGTTTAAAAGCTTTTGGTTTTCAGCCTCCATAATTCCTCACCTTTAAAGCCATTTCCACTTAATTCCACAACCCATGCCAGGAAATTTGGGGTCATATTTGACTGTGAACTGAAACTCAATAAGTCGGTAAACTTTGTGGTAAAAACCTGCTTTAAAAATGCTAAAAAAAATATTCCTTTCCATCAATGACCTGATGACAGACTTTACAGCCCCAATCTCTTCAAGGTTGGTTTGGGGGAATTGCCTGTATTTTGGTATCAGACAGTCTCTTTTATCCTTTCTCCAGATGGTTCAAAACTCAGCTGACCAGACTCTTAACTGGTACCAAGAAAGAGTCAAAGTAGCATCCCTTGTTCTCACATCTCTTCACTGGCTCCAATTAAACATGGAATTGATTTTAAGATTCTCCTGTATGGTTTTAAAGCTTACACTTTGATCGGCAGCTGAGCACGTTTCTGAACTCCTCTGTCCTTACTCTGTTTCCAGACAGCTCAGCTCTTCTGAAAAACATTTATCCCCCGGCTGAAGTTAGTCAGTAAAAGAGATCATGCTTTTACAATAGCAGCTCCAAAACTTTTATTATCAGTTTAATACGTTTCTAAAGAAACATTTGTTCTTATTGACCTTTAACTGTCTTTAATCCTTTCGTATGCTTTAAGAGTTGTTATTGTTTTATCCTTTTGTTTCATTTAACTAACTTTAGTGGGTTTTATTTTGAGTGTGTTTTTTCTTTACTTTTATTCTGTGTCATGTTATGTATAGCACTTAGGTCGGCTGTTGTTGTTTTAACCCTTTAAAGCCTGAACCTAGAAAAAATGGGGAGAAAAGTTTTTTTTTAAAATCCAGTCTTTAATTGGCCCTTTAACAAAATGTAAAAAAAAAAAGATTAATATGATAAAATTCTTACAAATATTTTTTGTATATTTACCTTTTCTTACTGTGTGATATGTCCACATTACTGTGCTGTAGTCGTCTGTCCCCTGGTATCTACCGGGAGACAGAAGACAAGTATCCGATTGCACATAACAGGGGTTTGAGCAAAGGTTTTACCATAAAGAGATGCACACACCCCATGTCTCAGAAACTGGACGATCAAATATGATACATACACTATTATAGGTTTAAATGTGCTTCATGAATACATTTCATTTAATTTGATTTATAAAAAGACTGTTCAAGTTTATTTGCCTATCATCCATACACTGCTTTCTTGTTGGAACATGTTGGTGTCATGTGTGAAGGACCTTCTCCCAGACCAGTCTGACCAGGTTGGAACTAGTTACATACAGTGTTTTGCATCACTTACAGCAAGAGAAGTGACTTTAAGTGACATGCCAAACAACAGCGGGTTTAATCTAACTTTCGATCAGAGGAATCTGACTGGTCGGATTCCCAAACTTACATCCGTGTGACCTCATATTACACTGCAGCGCAGACTGGGAGGGATTAAAAAACAAGAAAACAGAGAAAACAGGTCATTTTCACATCGTCTGAGAAAATGTTTGAGCTGCAGCTGAAACTTCTGCTCTTTGACTAAATTTCAATTTCACCTTTCAATATTTTATGGCAATATGACTTTAATAGAAATCTCTAGAAGAACTCATAGTTCCGAAGGTACTGTGGGTTTCTCCTCTGATTAAAAGCAGGGGAAATGTCTTCAGATGAGGTGAAAGATCACATTTATCCTGAGCTGATAACCACTACGATGTAAAACCTTCTATCATAAGAAAGTATAACACTGACTGTTCATAACCACGTGGAAAAGTGATATTTTCCATCAACCGTCACACAAACGCTGCATGCTTGGCAGATTTAATATGAATTAAGAGAATATGAGAAGTTGTGATAAAACTGTGACCTCATACCGACATTTATGATCTAACTGGTATCACAAAGACAAAGTCATTTATCTCACAGAGGAAAGAGAGGCTTTAAACTTATACATGCAATATATACAGTATATATTGTACGTGTATATTGTATATACAGTAGGCAAGGCAAGTTTATTTGTACAGCACATTTTCAGATTCAAGACAATTCAAAGTGTTTATATAAAACATTACAAGCATTACAGATAAAAAGCAGCTAGAATGACAATAAAATCATTTAAACACACAAAAACAATCATTAAAAAGATTGAAAGCAAGAGAAGTTTTTTACTTATATTGAGTTGATACACAAATGATCAACCAATTAAAACAAGTTCAGCTGTTCTTGTAGTTTCTGGAACTTACTGACTGAAGTCGGATTTGTTTCCCACCTCCCGTGTCCGGTCATATTTCCTTTAGCCGTGTCTATAACACTGGTTCTCTTCAACAAATACATCTATATCATTTGTTCTCACCTTCTGTCATTTATTTATAAGATGTATAGCTTGTGTTTAGTCTATTTAATCTATACAGCACTTTATCAAATGTTGTAAAGCAACTCAAAATGTTTTACAGAACAAAAAAGAAATCACATAAAATGACGCAATTTACCCCTTATTGTTGCACATCTGTGACAAAACACTTTTGGCCTTTGTTCGCAATTTCATTTCTTTTCATCTAATTATTTTATTTCATTTATGTTTGTTTTTCTTTTACACAATCTGTGCATTTATTTTTTATTCATTGTTATTAAGTTATATGATATTTATTGTGTTTTGTTTTATTCCAGGCTGCACACCACCAAGAAGGTTGCTGGTTTGAACCTCGAGAGTAGTTCGAGCCGGGAGGGGTTGCTGGTTTGAGCTGGGGAGGGGTTCTAACAGTGGCCTTTCTGAGTGGAGTTTGCATGTTCCCCCCGTGTATGCGTGGGTTCTCTCCAGCTTCCTCCCACAGTCCAAAGACATGCATGATAGGTTAATTGGTCTGCCTAAATTCTCCCTATAGGTGTGAGTGTGTGCGTGAGTGGTTGTCTGTCTCTCTGTGTTGGCTCTGCGATGGACTGGCGACCTGTCCAGGGTGCACCCTGCCTCACGCCTGTTAATTGCTGGGATATGCTCCGGCTTCCTTGCGACCCTGAACTGGACTAAGCGGTACAGAAAATGGATGAATGAAGAGCAAGCAGACAAGTGGTTACCTTGGTTACCTTGTTGATAAACTTGATAAACTACCAATCAGAATTAGGGTGGCCTATGAATTCTCTTTTTTTTCTAATATCAAAATTAACCCATTTTAACTAAGATTTTTTCGCAGTTTAATGTTTATTTCCTTCGTAAGTGACCATGGTATAAGCAGAATAATGCCCTTTGAGGTGTCCATTATCCGAAATTAAAGGACTTTGCGGAAGTCTGCTTTGCGTCAGACGGTTCACACCTCCGCATCGTCCATTATTTTCTGATAATGGACACCTGGTCAGGCATTATCCCTTGTGTATCTGAAGTGGCTAAAGATATGATCTAGTTCAGTGTTTCTCAATCCAGGTCCTCAGGACCCGCTGCCCTGCAGGATTGAGCAACACTGATCTAGATGGTTTGACAGGAAACTAGGGATGGACGTATATCGATACTTTGGAGTCGATAATTATCTTATTTTTGTTTGATTTGCTCATCAGTATAATCATATTTTTTAAAAGGCATCTTTCAAGTATTAATGTTGTTGAGTTTTATGTATATTTCATATTGCCCATGTAATAAAGATATTGATGCACACTGTACAATCATAATTATCCTTTAAGGGGAAAAAAATAATTGATATGGGCATTGATGAAAAAGTACTAAAAACGAATCGTATCGGCAGGAAATATTCCGGTATTGACCATCAGGAAACCAAAAAAAAAAGGATAAAGTGAAAATTGAGCTGAATTTTAAATAAACCTTCTAGAATAAAGATAGTACATTAATTCTGACCAAGATACCATGAATGGACATTGTAGGTCCTGAAGAAAATATCTTTGCTTTGACTTTCTGATATAACTTTGCCCAGTTGGATTATTTGTGCGTATGCTCATGTGTGCATGTATGCAGGATAGAATAGCTTGCAATCATGCACTTCTACACATCCAGTCACTCAGGCCAGAAAAAAAGGAGGGAGGAACAGAGAAACGGAAAGAGAGAAGGGAGGCACGCAGTAGACAATTAATTGTGTGACTGGCTGGTGAGGCAGAAAGACAGAGAATAAGAGGAAGGGAGGGAGAATAATAAAGTGTCCGTAGTAAGCATTAATCTCCTTCACACTGCAGGCATGTCAGTGGAGGCTAGCCGGTGACTAATGCCACGTTTTACATACAGTGGTCACAGACAAGACGTCCTCCTCGGCCGGAAGCAACAAATGAAGGCTTTCACTACTGCTGTGGACAGAAAACGAAGAGATGCTGGAAAACCACAAAGAGATGGAGGGAAGAAAAAGGATAACAATATAATTATGTCCATTTAAAAAGTTAGTGATATTTACAACATATGGTCGCAGTCTAATGTTTCCATTCATTTGGAATAAGTGGCTGTGTCCAAACTTCTGACTGGTACTGTATCTTCTTTATGCAATAATAATCTGACATCATAAATAAATGAATAAATAAGTAAAGCTCAGAATCTTTAGAGCAACTTAATCTAGTCAAAAATCAGAGCAACATGTGGCCATAGTAACCTGTTAGGTATGTCAGGTATGGATGGCAGTCATTTCATTTTTCAGGCTGTTGGGTGGACAACTCAAACGTCATGGTGGCTTCACCTTTTCAAAAGCCAGACAATGAAGCAGATCATTTAATCAGCAGTTTAATCAATAGTTAGAATTACCATCAGCAACCCTGATAAGATATGTAAGATCCATGTGGGCTTTTTAAACTTAGATAATTCCACACCTGTGTGTTTTTTTTGTCTAAAACATCATTTCTAGTGAACAGTCTTGCAGTATGGATGTTATCATAGTGGATATGTGCACATACAGTAGGTCCTTTTAGACCTGAGCAGATGGTAGAATAAAGGAAACATAACTGTGTTTGTGAGTGTTTGCTTGTGAGCTGTAGCTTCTCTGGGTAAACGTGTATACATGTGCTCCCCTGTGGTTTTCTGTGTATAAGTTGTCGATTGATTTCTCTGCGTGATCAATAGCATTTTAGCCCCTTAACTACCATCCATATCATCTGTTATAACATACACTGCACAGGTTTGTGTGTGTTTGTATTTCCATACGGATTTCTTTGACTTTTTTTGTTCTTAAGAGATAAAGTCAGCGTGCACATGGGAGCTAAAACTAGTGGAAGGAAAGAGAAATAACAAGGAATGATTTTACAAACAGATGGAAACCCTGCACTCCTGTAATGATCTTTTTTCTTTTATTTTACAAACAAAAATCTCAGAGCAGAACATGGGTTGTTCTACTATACACATATACATAAAGACCATTAGTGTATAGGCTCATAGACAAACATACTGTACACTAAAATACACAAAAGCACTGAAATATTTGAATGAAATATGTAAAGAAATAATGGTCATTTTGAAGAAATGCAGCTCTTCCACCTCTCCAAGATTTCTTTAAATTTGCTTTCTTGTAATCTTAAGGAGAAAGTGATGATTTTTTTCGTTTCTATAAATATAGATAGTTTTCCATGGATGATGTGGCTTATTTAAGCCCTTTTTTGGCTTTATTAGGAGCACAGCTCAAATATCCAAACAAATATTGTGTTTTAAAATGTACTTTCCCTGCATTGCCTAGCCCAAAAAGAAGTTCACTCTGATGAAACTATTCTCAGACCAAATATTATTACCAATTCTTTTAGGGCCGCACGATTGTGGTAAAAATGTGAATCAAGATTTTTTTTGCTCAGAATTGAGATCACGATTCTCTGGCACGATTTTTTTTTTCCACAAAATGTTTCCTCTGTTTCCAACTACGACTGAAGGAGCCCACAACATTCAACTCTTGAATCTTTCATTGCATCTCTACAGGGAAAAATTACAAAAAAGAAATGCAAAAAAACGTGACTCAGTCCATCATCAACTATGATTAGCCTTTTAAAAATATTGTCATTATAATAGTTTATCCTCCCTCAGACTCCAAGATGAGAGGACATACTTTAATCCCTGTGCGAGGGCCTCACCTGTATGGTCAAAAGGAAGGGGGTTTGTAAGCACCGGCTTTTGATAGTGAAATCAGACGCTATAAAATGACCCGTCAGGCTCAAATATGGCTCCATGGTCCAACTGGACCATAAATCCATTTCCAGATGCAGCTGGAAATTCAGAGATTTACCGCAATTCTGCCTCGACCACAGTGTGCTGCTTATTGAACATGTCGGGGAGCGCTACGTTTGTAAATTAGAAAATTAAAGAATTTTAAATTAGGGGCATGGATTACTGTTTGTTGAGTGTTTTATTACTTTCTGAATTCCCTCATGTTGTGCAGTGTTTATCTGGGTCATATTTTTGCACGTCTTCATCTTGCTGGACTTTGTGGTGACGTTGGATGTTTAGAGATTTGTGTTGCCTTGCAATATTAATTTACAGTACAACTAGCATTGGTTTACATCGTCTGGCTTAAATCCAAAATACTTCCACACCAACAAATGCCAACCGTTTTGGGTCACGAGTTTGATTCAGGTGGGTGGGTGACTCGACACTACCACTTGGGTTTTTAGTCTCTATCCATTTAACCCTCGTTACTGCAGAGAGCAGACTTTCCTCCGCACTTTCCAAACACTGACCTGCAGGCGGACCTCGTCCACTGAGGGTTGAGGGAGGAGGCAGCAGCAGTGCTGCGCTTGGGGGTGCTCTTAAAAAATCCGGGAGGAAAATGGGAGCATTTGTTTGTGACGCAGCTCGTCATATAAAATGTTGCAGAATTGCAGCGTGTAGAAAATGAGATCACGTGTATGTGAGAATTGAGATTGCGATTTTTAAACAAGCTATCGTGCAGCCCTAAATTCTATAAAGATTTTCTGCAAACAAATGAATATTTTTGCATTTTAGCTATAGAGTAAAATCTCTCTGCTTTTTTAGAGTCACAGTTTCTCTACTGGAATTTCTGGACAGGTGAAATGAAAGATCTAACACACTTCTAACCAAATGTCCTCCATGAATCTCAACATGATTTAATTGAAATGTGTCAAATTCTGACATTGTTTCTTTAGATATTTGGCTCTTTGTTTCCTTTTCCCATTTTTGTTTGATATACGTAGCCCTTTTCATTTCCTGTTTTCCTTCATAAAATCTTGAAATGACTTTAAGTCCAGCATCTACACTTCTGTAATGATTGAAGGCCATTTGTATTTACAATTTGATTTTTTTTTACCTGCTAATCAGCTATTGAATTATCGGAAAAACTGTGACTAAAGGAAGTTCAGAGTGCGCTCCTTGTTGCTCAAGGTAGATGTAAATTGATAAGAGAAGAGGAGAATTACACTGCCTGGCCAAACAAAGGTCATACACTCTAGCTTTGATAACGGCAGCATTCGCTGTGTCATTGTTTTGATTAACTTTTGCATCATTACAAGATTTATTTCCATCCAGTGTTGCATTCATTTTTCACCCAGAACTTGTTTTGATGATGGGAGAGTCCGACCACTGTGCAAAGCCTTCCCCGGCACATCCCAAAGATTCTCAATGGGATTCAAGTCTGAAGTCTGTGATAGCCGTCTCTTCTTCCTCCTCTCTTATACCCTGATGCTCCCATCACTCTGGAAAAGGGTCAGTCTGGACTCATCAGACCACATGACCTTCTTCCATTGCTCCAGGGTCCAATCTTTATGCTCCCTAGCAACCTGAAGCCTTTTTCTCTGGTTAGTCTCACTGATTAGTGGTTTTCTTCTGGCTACACAGCTGTTCAGTCCCAATCCCTTGAGTTCCCTTCACATTGTTCATGTGGAAATGTTCTTACTTTCACTGTTAAACATAAACCTGAGTTCTAATGTTGTTTTTCTTCCATTTGATTTCACCAAACGTTTAAGTGATCACCGATCACCATCATTCAGGATTTTTCCAACCACATTTCTCCCGTGGAAGACGATGGTTCCCAACTATCCTTCCAGTTTTTGATAATGTGTTGGACAGTTCTTAACCCAGTTTTAGTAGTTTCTGCATCTCCTTTGATGTTTTCTCTGTTTGATGCCAATTATTTGACCCTTCATAAACAGACTAACATCTTTTCCACGACTGTGGGATGTGTCTTTCCACATGGTTGTTTAAGAAATGAGAAACTCCTCATTGCATCAGTTGGGGTTAAATAACTTGTTGCAGCTGAAAGATAATGGTCCATGCAGTAATTATCCAATAGGAGGCTTGAACCTATTTAGCTAAATCCGGGTGGCAACTTTTTTTGGCCAGGCAGTGTATTTTCAGAGTTGGAGAAAAAACTGTGGAATCTCAAAACCTTGTTTAACTTGCTTACTGTCTTCTCCCCAATCAGTCAAAATTCTGTTCAGAAAGAAAAATTAGGAAAAAGGAGGAAACATGTTGAATGTTCCAAGAGGGTTGATGCTGCCATCTTAGTTTTTTGAAAGATTTTTTTTTTTTGGTAGGGTGAATGGTAGGAAAGCAATATCCTCTCTGCCTTTTAATCTTGGGATGACGGGCCTAGGACCTGTTTCAGTATGTGTGTGTGTCTGAACAGTGGCCCCATTGATCAAAGCCAGCGCTGGTGTGATGGGATGGGGGGACAAGGCTGGCCGTGGACATAGCAACTCCTCGGCTCCCTGCCGTCCTCCTCAACACCGCTCAGGCCAGCTTGGGGCCATTTGTCAAAGTTTTATCTGATTCCAGAGGTATTGGATCTATCAGTCACTGCGTATGAGGGAGGAGATTGACCTACTCCATGGGTATTTTTCTAAATTAGACCCAGCTGATACGGAGGCGACGTGGCCTGCTGTTATACTGTAGGTGACAAAAGCATTGTAAAGCTGCCTTATTAATACCAAGTGCAACGCTGTAATTTAATTGCAAGACAGAGGCAGGTGGAACTTTGAGTTGTGTAAGACATGTTAAGGTGGTGTCCCCGAAGTGTGAGTGGTTTCCTCCCTCTTGCTGGGTTTTAGATTGCCTTCCAGACTGACAAAGCACCTGCCAGACATTCATCAACGAAGCCATCCATCTGTCCATCAGGTTGGCGATCCACTTGGTCATCAACAGGTAATGCCTTGTGCCCGGGGTTGGCTGCCTGATAATGAAAGATAGGAAAACATCACACACTCTGTCACCACGTGTTAAGGCCCTTATGTATCCCACTTAAGACAAAGCATGCATCTCATGCATTGCCTGCTCTGCATTCAATCCCTTTATGTCTCACTTTCCCTTTCTCTTACACCTTTCTTTGCCCTGATTTATCATTTTCGATCAGAAAAGTCAAAGATCATTGCTCTTTTTAAATTTTCTAGTCTCATCAGAGAAAAATAAGTATATTAACGAGATTTTATTTCCAGTTAATAGTGTTGTGGTTGAGCTAACAAGCAACCATTTGGGTACATTCTGAGCTAAATTGCCTGACTATGTTTAGTTTGCTGGCAGACAGCAACAGTTAATTGCCACTTAATTAGTTGTTTTACTCGAGCATGCTTTGACCCACTTGGGACAGGTCTCTCATTAAAGGAAAATATCTAAACTCAAACATTTTGTGCAGAAGAAACACAATTATCAGCATTTAGATGCATATGGTTTAGAATAGGTGTTTTTTTTAACACTTATCCTCCAAGGAACCACTGGTGGTGACTCTGGCTTTTAACTTTTGGAGTTTACTTTCCGATTCACAGATGTGGGTGGAGGATGCTTATACGAGGACCTTCAAGTACTGAACAAAAAGTGTTTTTTCTTCTATTATGTTTTTCACAGAAGGTACCCATAATGTTTTAAAGCAGGTGGTTACGGCTTCGAGGGGATCTTTGAAATGATTTTTATGACTGAAAATGTCGATAAATGACACAATTAAATGGTTCCCCCCAAGCTGAAGAAAGGAAAGAGCGGATGTTTTTCTCTGGATTCAGAAGATTTTGAATTGATGTCATGGTGTTTGTGTTTGTGATTATTGGTGATGCTTTGAAGCCCCAAAGGGCCCCCTCCAGTAACAGTTCAGACTCAGTGAGCAACCCTTGCTCTGGCTCAGCACCCTCCTGGCTACATCAATATGCCCCCAAGTTTCTACAACAAGCCAAAACCCACAGGCGTACTGTTGCACGTTGCTATCAATAAGACCTGCTCCTTCAGACATTAAGCTGATTGAGCTTTACTGGCAGGAAGACAAGCTGTTTCCTTGTAAACTTTTCTCTTGCGCTATCAGTCACACTTCAAACTGGAAAGTCAGACACCCCGGATCTGAAAACTTACAGTCAAAGCTTTTAATTCTGCTCGGTTCGATGCCCCTCTCCCTCCTTGTCTGCCTGTGAATCAGTTTCCACTGACTAAGGGCAAAAAAGGCAGAGATGAGCGGCTTCTACCATACAGATATTGGCAGTGTGTCATCAGAATGAATGAACCGCTCTTGCATCGCAACTGCCAACTTGTCAGTTGCGAGCTGGGATGCATGACTGACACCCCCTGATTGGTCGATTTAATATAGAGAGATGGAGGGAAGTAGATGCTTGTCTGCCTTCTATGAGCTCTGCTAGACTGAGAGATGGAGGGAGAGGTGTAAGTCTATTTGTTGAAGACATGAAGCGCTAACTCTCTAGGTATGGGCCTGTATGCCTTGTTAGAGAGAAGGAGAAAATTTTTTTTCAAAGGGAGAGTTAGCATGCAGTTTGTTATCGCTTCACCCTGGGTGTTCCTGACAAATCGACTCAGACAGCCATCAGACGGTCTGCCAGAACAAGACATTTCAAAAACTGGTGTCAGACTGAAATATATGGAGGTTAAACTTGTGAACAAAGCTCAGAGGTGCTGGCTGATTGATTCACATAGAAGACCAGCCCTATCAATGTAACCTGCTGCTTAGGCACACGCACACACACACACACACACACACACACACACACACACACACACACACACACACACACACACACACACAC
>JAOXYM010000001.1:35164684-35179662 GCA_028567055.1 Leptatherina wallacei
ATGCTTCTCTAACCCCACTGTATGATAATGAACGCACTAGTTAGAAATACTAGGGATAGACCGATATTGATTTTTTTGGGGGCCGATACCGATTATTGATCCTTAAGGAGACAAATAACCGATATTTAGGGCCAATATTCATTTGCAGTAAAGATTAAATTTTTGGTGTCAAAATTGAGAATAACATCCAGAATAAAACTGAGTAAAGTATTCTGGTCATTTGTTTTTGTACACTGTGAAAATATGTGATATAAAGGCATTTAAACTGTCGGTGAATAACAAAAAATGATGCAAATCTTGATTGAAAAGGTTCAAACAATGGTTTTATTTTATTAAAAAACAAAGTGCTAGTCAGCCTGCCTTGTGTTCTGTCTCAGGTTCATCCAGCCTGATTAAGTGTAAAACATTAAAGAGAGTAGCAGGAACAGGAACCTTGGCTCACTTCATTTATTGGTTGCTTTAGTAGCTAGTTATTTATATGTTTTAAGCTGTATCCAGTGGGTCTAATGAGTTTTAATACCTACGTGAACACATCTGAGCAGCGTTGTCATGACAACATCACGTCAAAATATCGGCCGATATTATCGGCCAGTCCGATAATTGGTCGATCCCTAGTGCATTTCCTCATTTTCCTTTATATTTTGTCTGTTAGCAACATAACTCAACAAGTTCTAGGAGAGCTGATTGGACAGGAGGTGGAGTTTTCTGCTCTTTGAGCTCTTATCCAGAGCATAACCTGCCCCAGAGCCGGTTCAGCGTCTGTTACCGGGGTAATATACCTCGGTAAGATGGGAACCAGCGTTGTAGTACGAAAACCCCCGGGTTAACCCTGAAGTTACCTTGATAAGAAAAAATCCAGCTTTGTATTACAGGCCTCTGGTTACGAGTCATCTTGTTAAGCCCAACACTAACCCTATGTTCACACTGGGAGTTTGCCACAAAGCAGATAATCCTTCCTTTAGTGACAGTGTCACAAAATCCTCATGATTAAGACTGAAATAGAACTTTCTTATTGTGGGGTGACGGCCCTGGCTCGGCTAGGGCAAGGGACGCAACATGAAGGAAATAAGCCAGGTGTGAGGTGGAGTTATAGGGAATTTATTGTCCCATGGGACAGGTGCACACAAAGAAACAAACGTACATAGGAGGGATGGGCAGGTGGTGCTGCTCAAATCAAAGAAACTAATAAAACAAAACAGACTAAAAGTAAACTAACAGTGAAGATCACTGTAGAATAAGAGTCCAAGTCACTAACAATTCAAATCAAAGTACCAAAACTTAACTGACTGCAAACAAAAACACAACATAAGCAGCTCAGCTGGCTGAAATCTAACAAAGAAAGACTAATAATATCTATCTGGCCCAAACTCCAACAATTACAATGATGAACAAAGAAAAATCCAAATCACAAACAAATTAAAAAGCCTTAAAGGCTCCAAACTCGACCGAAGAGGTCAGACACAAGTCTGTAATGTTCAGATCACAAGCAAACTAAGAAACAATCTCTACAAACTGGGCACGCTGTCTACCAGAAGAGACACCAGAACACTGATGCTGCTGGATGAACGGTGCCTCACCTTTTTATTCTGGTCCAGAGGGCTGCAAACCAGGGAGCAGGTGGAGAAGGTGTGGTGGTGTGGACCAGTCCCAGCCAGGCAACAGAACATGCAGGATGAGAGGGCTAATTAGACATGGGGCAACAGCGTTAACTACACCACCCTGCAGCCCGCGAGACCACTAAAGATAACGTCTTTTAAAAAATTTATTAACTTCATGCATAAACAGATGAAAGATGGGATTATATTTTGGAGGATAGAGCTATGAGCTCAAAGAGGAGCAGAAACTATCTGCTTGCACAGAAGCTGGTGATTTACATGGTGACTTATTGATGGTGATGCCGGAACAGTTCCCGGATCAGTAACCAGTTATTTACGCTGCTCTGAGGAAGAAAGAAAGAAAGCTACCAATGAAATCAGACAGGTAGCAGAAGACGTGGAAAGCTTTAAAGCTGTGCTTTGGCTACCTCTCTGTTGGGACGTTTTTACTGATAATAGGCAGAAACAAGAGTTTTTTAATAGAATAATAACAGATTTTTGAGTAGAATTGAAAACTTTGAGTTTTTTTATTTTATTTATTTGAATATCAAAATTCACAAGCTTTATTTTATTCTATCTTTCCATCAGATTTGTTCCAAAATAATGATATAAAAGCAATTTAAACATTGCTTTTATATTAAATTATATCAGAGTTAAATGCACAAATCTTTAATATAAAAATTACAAAAGGGGTTGGGACCTTGTTGTTTGGATTTAAGGGATTCAGGAAAGCAGTGGTGAGACCAATACCAGCAGTAGGATATAGGAAAATCAGGTTTGCCTCAAGACATACACTGTCATGCTTACTGAATGACAAGTCCTGCTGTCTGAAGAGACAAAAAATAAACAAAAACAAACCTTTTCACTGCCATAAATAACTAAAGTTGCTGGGTGTTACAACACAGAGGCAAAAAAAAGCAAAATGCTTGTCACTCAAAACCAAATGATTTTGGTTTCTATTCTATTTCTATTCCAGAGAACAAGTTGAGATAGTTGCCTTATAATTTGTATCAAACCAAACACATCAGATTAAAGAGAAAGAAAACAACGAGTGGAAGAAAGTGAAGTGATTGATGTGAACGGCATCAGAACCCTCAACCAGGTAGATGTCTCCCCTTCCTGAGTCTGGTTCTACTGGACATTTGTCTTTCACTTTTATTCACATTTTCAGGACAGAGGGATTGAATCAAAGATTAAAAGAAATCTGTGGATTTCCTTGGCCAGGCATCTTTTTTAACGAATTGGCTTCCTTCATTCACTGAAGGCACTGAGGTCTGCTGATCCACTCAAATACTTTTTAGATACTGGGACCCAAACTATGTGATGAGCTCCCCTCCTAGATCCAACTGGCCCCCACTCTGGAAACTTTCAAATCGCGTCTTAAAACCCATTTTTGCTCCTCGGCTTTTGTACAGCACGAGACATGGTCTGTTTGTCTTGTAATGTATTTTAGCCTTTTAATTTCTCTTAGTGAATTTTAGTCCTTTTAAAAGTGATTTTAGTCGGGTCATTTCTTCTAGTGTATCGTTATCTTTTCATTTATTTTTGTGTCCTGTAGTCTTGTAATTTCTTTCAGTGTATTCTACCTTTCTAATTGCTTTATTGTAGCCTGTCTAAATTTACATTTTTTTTTATTTATTTTAGTGTATTTTGTAGTTTTTAGATTTCTTTACTATTTCAGAAATGTTTGTGTATTTTGTTTCTCAAGTCTTTTAATATGTTTTTGGATTGCAGATTTTCTGGCTGTGTGTGGAACGTCTCTGTTTATATCTGGTATGTAGGCCTACAGCACATTGGCAACCATGTGTTTTAAAATGTGCTATATAAATAACTTACATTGAACACAATAATTAGGAATTGTACTGTGAATTCTAGTGTGGATTTAATGTTAATTAAATAATCACTTTGATTTAATTGGATTACATTAAATAAGTTTAAAACTAATTGAATGGTATCTTTAAAAGTGTTTTGTGATGAGCTAAATTTGAAGGAATTGAGTTGGAAAGGAGACATACTTATGCTCAACACCTCACAGCCTCCAAATACAAACTTCTTTTGCCTCTTGTATACAGTGGCAATCACTCTTTTCATGTCAGTGTTGAGAGGCCATCAAATAAGACTGTTATTTGGATTTATGTGTCCATTTACAGAAATAAAAGGTGAGAACACAAGTCAGTAGTCTCCATCTCAAGGTAGTTTCAGAGACCGCTGTGACAATATGCGACTGCATCATGTCAGCAGCTGTCGGCAGTTTTATATTCAAGTTATATTTTAAACATGGTCAGGAAAGGTCTGGTGTCTTTATCCTCACCGTGGGCTACTCTGATTACAGATAAAAGTCATCTGTAACTTCCTGTCATTGGTCTGAAAGTCTCAACCATCCCCAAAATGTTTACACATCAACAACAGAGCAAAAAGCTGTTACATGTGATGAAGACGCATTTCTGCTGCACAACGGTTCGTCTGTTTGGTTCAGACCAGAAGAGGTTTCACTCCAAGCATTTTCAAAATTAAAAAATCCAAAAGTCTGGATCAAATGAGCAAGGAGTGAAAGTCCCCAAGGATAATATTTCAGCACTCCGGTCCACAGACCCCACCGCCCTGCATGTTTCAGTATCTCTGTACTTCAACACACCTGACTGAAATGAATGGCTCATTAACTAGGAGTGACCATACGTCTTCTTTTAACCGGACATGTCCTCTTGTCAGGAACTAAAATATGCGTCTGATTTTTCTACATTTCAACCTCAAATATGTTTACCTTGGATATCATTATCCACTCTCTCGTAGCCGGTGTCGTGTCTGAAGGAAGAACAGGAGAGGGAGGGGAGAGGAGGCAGCTTTTCCCATCCTGAGGGTTCAACACAAACACTTTCTTCAACAAACACCTGAGGCAAAGATAAGGTCATGATTTGGACTAATGGCTTTAGGGAAGAAGCTGCTCAGGAGACTTATGGTTTTAGATCAGAGAGTCCAGTATCTCGTAAAGCCAAACCATAAATATAAGTTCAAGATGAACTACAGAAAAAAAGTTTTCGTCTTGATCAGGATGAACGGGACGCTCACATCGAGATCTGGAAGCTCAATCAGTTCTGCATGACTGATACATAAAGACATAAGTTGCTTTATTTTGCATTTGTGTTCACAAACAATAACAATGATTCGTTACCTTCTTAGCGTACATTAAAGACGTAACTTCCCGAGCTTAAAACTCCGGACTCATTTGATGGCAGAGTAACATCTATATTGTGTGCATTTCCGTGGCATGGCAGCATCCCAAGGCTGAAACCTCACTATACAACTTTTACATCTGGGATGCTGTGTGACGTTGCAGGCAAGTTTAGTTTTACGCATGCATCTTATGCCAGAAAGCAGAAATAAACACACTGTTCGTTTTGAATGCACATCACGGCTGATTTAGCAAAGAATCACAGGAAGACATTATCAGAGGAAAAGAAAGAGAAAAAGGGACAGAGCAAGAGATGAAACTAGAGTCAAGATAACTGTTTTTTACTGGCTGCAGAGAGCTCACAGTACAGGTAGGATGCAAGATGGATGCTGAGTTAGCCGTCAATAGGGGGCGCATTACTGAGAACATCTTCAAAAGTTTTGTAGGGCATCTTTAAAGTTTCAGTAGTGCAATTTTTCACACATTTAGACCTACATTTTGCATAATTTTGGGCCAAAAGAAAGGAAAGAAATAAGAAATGTTGTTTATGTAGATGTGACAGTGAGGTCCTGTCACTATACATCCGATTGAAGAGCTATTTGGCCACAGGGATTTACCTTTGGCTGACTGGTCAGCATGCATGACTGGGAGGTTGTGGGTTCAATCCCCACTCAGGCCCTTCTTGACCCCACCACCTAAGCAATATAGTTTCAGTAAAACATGTTGAGTGCAAAATTGGCCTAGAATAGTTACTTTTTCTGAACATTAAGTATTTTGGGTTTCCTGATGTAGCCAGAATACAGTTAATTTTTTTACGTACTTTTTACGGTTCAATATCTCACCATAGCATGGCTGATCAACAAAAATATTTTGTCAAATGCAAATTGTTCCCAGATAAGCGGCACAAGATGGATGGATGGCAAATTGTTTTACCAAAACTTACAATAACAATCCAACCATTTAGGATTGAATAATCCTATTTGTAGGTTGACGGTGTACAATTACAAAAATAATCATGTGGTGATAAATGACTAAATTTCCTTTTTTTTATTTTTATATACAGTTGTGAAACTTTAATATGTATCTGTAATCGGCTATGCATTCATTACAGCTTTATTGTTTGAGTCCTTAACCTGCCTAAAACAGGAACCTTTTCATTTCAGTCATGCTAACATTGAAGATCTGGTTGACCCAGCTAAGTACAGTCTTTTTACTTGGATGCATTTACACATGCGCATTTAACACACTTGTAGGTCTGTGCAGTCACACAAGTCCATTTCTAGCTTTCAACACATAAAAAAAAAAAAAAAACACAATACACTGACCTTTCAGATCCTCACACATTCACTGTTTCCTGAGTGTGGAAGGTTCCTCTTAACCCTTCAGGTAAGTGACAGGAAGAGAGAATATTCATCCTTTCTCAAGAGCTAATGAAACGTGCTTAATGATGTAAGGTTGTCAGATGTCTCCCTCATTCTTCGTCCTGCTATTAAACCTTGACCCTTACATTGCAGTGTGAGGACTGTCTCGTGTGCAAAGGCTGCAAATGAATGTGAACTAGTTAGTGAACGCTAGAGAATCAGAGGCTCAATAATAGGTTAATGAAAAACAGCCACATTTTCCATTAACTGACTTTCTCTCTCTTTTTTTTAACAAGCCATTGTAGTCTGTCACTCATCATTAAACCTGAGACCATTTTTGAGCGCTATGGTAGAAAATGTCTCTGTTTGATTTCCCTTAAAGTAGCATTTCATGAAAAAGTGACCTACATTCATAAGAGAATCACATCACACACAAAAAAGCCTGAAGCTTTAATCTGTTTTGGCAACATTTCCAACGGCTTCAGATCACAGACACTGAACCACAAGTTTTAATCTTTAGGTTCTCAGTGGTACACTTAATATCGATACAATGATCCATATTATCAGACTTAACAGATTTCTAAGCAACTTTTTTAAAACCCAGTCAATGCTAGAAAAAAGAAGGCCTTTCGGTAGAATTACAAAACCAAAGAAAGCTACAGGTAATTGATATGTCAAGGAAAAGGGATGGAGGCTCCATCAGACCCCAGAACAGTTTGGATCTACAGGGTGTTGTGACTTCTAGCTGTGAAATTCATTTTCTCCCTCCATGCACATCGGAGAAACGATGGTGGCATAGGTGACTGGACAGGTTTGAGGAAGAGACTCCTGTTCCCACTGTAGACATAAAAGCTTCTTCTAAGATAGAAAAAAAATTTTCTTCTCTAATAAATCCATATTTATTTAAGTGATGATAATTGACCTCAAAAATGTTGCATTTGAAGTCTAATTGCTCCCCACCAGTAGGAATAATCCTTAACTTGTGAATTTAGATAGCACCAACGCCACCCTGGGAATTTCACCCATTTAATATTATTTAGATATTTGTTAACTGTCAATTAAAGGGACTCTTGTTTGTTGTACTTATAGAAGGTAGGGAGGCAGGTTAAAGAAGGGAAGAAGCAACTAGTGGCAACTAAACAACCGACCAAAATCATGTTTGCAACTCTCGCCACCTGAAGCACCCAAACCACCACTACTGTTGGCTGCTGAACACACACATAAAAAAAAATAGACTAAATAAAGGAAGTAAACGAAAAGCCCTTTTTAGCTTTTGACCATCAATTCAAAACATAACGGAGATCAACAGCCAGAAGAGGAGGCCTAAGTGGACGCTTAGTTAGACTGATCCACCAGAAGGAATTAAATCACAAAACAATCTGAATTGCTGGAAAATGTGAGTTTTAACAATTGGTAAAAAAAAAAAAAACTCCTTCTCCTCACACATCATTTAGGCATACATTTGACATTGTGGAGAAGAACGGCTCCTCACACACACTGCTTGACTATGAAGTTGAATAAATCTTTTTTGGGGGTAGAAATCACTGGGTTGGCTTTCAAAGCAAAGAAATATAATAAAACTAGAAATAAAACTTAATCAGAGCGCTAAAGACAAAGCATGAAAAGCAAAAGGCAAAGTAATGAGAAAAAAGCAGCACCCAACAGCTAAACAGTGTCCAAAAAGGGTACAAAGACAGCGTTCCTGTGGCCTGCTCCAAAGAAGCAGCAATGTTAGCAGTGGCTGCACCAGCCAAGGCCAGCAGACATTTACCAGGCCTACAGTCCCAATCAGAAAACACCGAAACAGGAGTGAGTTTGATGCTTATCCAGCCATCAGTGGTGCCTTTCAGCAATGAGCCAATCCAGGAGGAGACGCACATCAAGATTACCTGCAAGAGCACCAGAAGTTGTGTAACGGGCCATAAACCAAGACATCTGTCTCCTGTACCAGCCTTACCACACTGGGGGTCCCGACAGACACCCATGGGGGTCTCAAGATAATTTCAGGGGGTCGCCAGATCATTGTAAAAAAAACAACAATCCCACATTTATCTAATAAGTTTGGGATTTTCATTAGAGCTGTGAAAATGAACACATTCATGCATAGAAATGTGAAATTCGTGAAATTATTGCGTTAATTTTCTTAGGGGCACTATTCAACTTTTACTATTTGCATCCCCTATCAACAGCTAATTCGGCATCCATCTTGGATCCTACCTGCAGTGTGAGCTCTCTCCAGACAGTAGAACAGTCTTATCTTGACTCTTGTCTTATCTCTTGCTCTTCTTTGGCTCTCCTTAGTTTCCTCTCTTCCTCCGATAATGTCTTGTGGTGTTTCTTTGCTGAATCCGCCGCTGTGCGTTCAAAACAGCCAGTTTGTTTACATTCGCTTGCCAGCGTATAACGCATGCGCAAAGTGAAACTCAGCAGGCGGCGTCCCGGATGTGAAGTTGTATAGTGCGGTTTTCTAAGCAGCGGAGCGCTGCTGGGCCGCGATGGCTCTAGAAATGCACATAATAGATGTCACTGTGTCATCAAACAAGTCTAGAAAGCAGAGTTTTAAGGGCGAAATATATCATATATATAATGGGTCTTTAACACATTAATGCATGAACAACAAAGTTATTACTTGTGCCATTTTTGGCATGCAGCTGCTTTGTCACAGTGGTGAACCGAATCCACTAAAAACCACTTTATCCTCCTTATTTATGAAGTTTCTGACAATGTTGAAGCCTTACATCTAGCATTTTTATCATCGGGAATCCAGAAACAAATTTATTACGGAAGCTCTTTAAAAAATGTGAATCTCGGTGAGAGAAGCTGATTTTCAGCATATGGATGCTTTGTTATATCTGTTAACATAATCCCCCAAAAACCACTTTATCTTCCTTATTTATGAAAATTCTGACACCAATGTATGTTATCTTGGGGATAGTGGCTCAAAAAGTTTGGGAACCACTGTCCTGTATGATATAGACTATGACACAAGGCTGGGAGACCTTGGGACCTAACTTCAAAAACACAGGTTAAGTCATAATTCAGGAATGCAGGACAGAATAATAACTGTGACTTTCTCAGGAGATGTAGATGCAAACTTTATCGCTACACGAAGGCATGCATTATCAAGGCTGTTGTTGTAGCTTTAAATATTTGGGGGAACATTAAAAATGAAATAAACAATTCTATATACAGAGTTATGATGATACTCAGTGGCTCCTTTTAAAGCGGCGGTTTCCAGCTAATATCCATGTTTTCTCTCATCAAGGTTCCCTATTCAACCCACCCAAAAATGACAAAGCATTCCAGATAAGGTTTCCTCTCCATAATGCTTGATGAATGCTCAAGCTGAACCATAGAAAAAAGCCTCATTACAAGACACTTATAGATTACCCAGAGTGTCACACTGGGGGATAGGTGGTGGGTGTGAGGGTTTGTCTGCAAAGAGGAGGAAAAACAATGAGACTAAATCCTGCTGCGTCCCCCCCCCCCCACCTCTCTCCTCTCCACCCTCAAGCTCTTCTCTCCCTCTCAAATGGATAATTCTGGTGATACTTGTGACAGGCTGTGGTTTAGATTTTGATTTATGTTCTTCCAAAGCTAAAATCAAAGAATCCATCTAGTGCTATTTTATGGCAGTTGGGATGATGAATGGGCCAGTCTCTGGGCCAAAGCAAGCTGCTGTGTCTTTGCCCCGGATTTTAATTGCTAAAGTAGCCAGTCATTGCTCAAGATTCAAGACGCAATGAGAGGGAGAGGGATAACACACTCTCCCTGTCTCTCTAACTCTCTCTGTGTCATTTCATACCTTTAACAGTCTGCCTGTCTCTCATACGATCCCCCCCTGTTTCTCTTTCCACCGAGGGAAGCGCTGCTTTGAAAGAAAATTTTATGTAGTTTACAAACTGCTATTAAATCATTCATAACCTGGCCATAGGGATCTGCTGTTACAAGTATAACTAATGGCTCGTGTAATTGGTCTAACTTTGATGTGCAAATTCCACATTTATTTTTAATGTATGGAAATGTTATCTTTAAGCAAAATGTCAGAAAATAGTTTGATTGGCTATTTTGGTGCTCAAAAAATGTTAGTCCCTTTTGTTTTCCTAATGTTTGTTGGCTGAATAATGAGGCTTTTTTTTTGTATTTGACCTTCTTGAAGCTTTGAAAAAATATGAATAAACAAATATCAGCAAGTTCGTCAACAACACATTCCCACAGCTTGTAAAGCTGATAAACACATGTAAATAAAATCAGACGCTTACACATCAATTGACAGAGGAAAACGGCGTTCGTCTTGCCCCCTTCATCTACCCCTCCTCATCCTCTCCTACATGTCATCCCACTGAAGAGCAAGAGAGAAAGTGGTTGGAAAGAGCATCAGTGCTTTTCAAACACGACCAGAATCAATGATGCAAATTAGAAAAACAAGCAGGCAATAAATTCTTTCACATCTGCGGAGCCTGGCGAGATTTTTTTTTAATAATTTTTAATAAAGCATAATTGTAGTTTGTACCACTGAATAATTTAATCACATGGAAATATGGAGCATGGAGGGGGAGAGAGTATACACATCAAAAAGAGAAAAAAAAACCCTCCTGTGAAAATATCTGAGTTCTGTATCCTCGTTTCATCTCCATGTGTTTGTGGACAGACTTTTACAAAATCACATTCAGTTACATTTCTGATGTTTCTACACCAGACTTCATTCCTCACGTTCTTTGTTAAAGTCACTTTTTATTGTTTTGTTGGTTTTTTTCCTGCATTTTTCTTAATTTAAAAGACAAGCCCGAACAAAGGCACATGTACTGTTCCATTTAAGTTGGGAATTCCTGTATTTAAACCATAATGAAATGATTTGCAAAGCATTCCAACCTTCTGTGTAATTAAAAACACCCCCCCCCCCCCTTTTTTCATGATTTGGCCATGACACTCGAAAAGCATTCCTCTAAATAGGATTGACACTTTTGAAGCTGATTAAGGCTTAAACACAAAACGCCAGATTAATGTCTTGTTGTTTTTCTGACATCACTTCAACAACCTGATCTTACATAAAGCTCGTCATCCTTCAGTAAAGATGATGAAGATGGAGAACACAGGATGTACAACCAAACAGCTTAACAATTTAAAATAATGCTTCTCAAAATGAAAGTGCCAAGAATTTCTTACACACTCAACAGAATGTCATTAAAGGATTGAATGGCTGTGATCTTCAGGCCCTCAGGCAGCACTCTATTTAAAACACAATTTCATAGACACAAAATAATCACTGCATTGGCTCAGGAAATCACTCTCCTCTTCACACAAGTGCAAGCTAAACTCTGCCATTTTTGAGGAAAATAATGTAAAAAGATCCAGGAACACTACAGTATCTTTTCTGTTTTGTAATGGACTGAGTGGGGGTGGGGGGTGGGGGGGATTGGGGAAACAGACTTGTGATTTCACAAATCAAACTGAAATTCTTCATGGAGATGACAGATGTGGTATCCTCAAGGGTAAAGGAGACTGGTTTATTTCCAGTACCCAGTATCAAAGAGAGGATATTTGTTGGGATGAAGGCGAATTAGTGCACATTGCACATCTGTGAAGGTGAAGCCCTGATTAAAGCAAGAAAACATCAAACCACCTGCACATATCTGCACATATTATAGCAGCAGGGCTCTTAGTCAAAGATTTCTGGGTGCTGAACCCTGCAGTCCAGACCCGTCAGACACAAAACATGTTCGTCCATATTGTGGAAATATGACAAATGAGGCCTCAAATTGGGAAGATTAAATTCTTTGTTGAGTAAAAATGGGAAAAATATGCTTTCAAAACTACAGTGACTGGTCTTCTAAGTTGTCGGGCACTGACACTGTTAAACAAACAGGTGATGTAACACAGATGTAAACATGACTGCTGTTTTAATATCATTTGCTGAAAGGAAACTTTTAACTCTTTGTTCTTTTATTAAAGTTAAATCAAAATTTAAATTATTCAAAAATAATGGAAATTTAATTTTATTTACATTTTACACAATGCCTTCAATTTTTTGTCAATTTCAGCTGTAAGATTTTCTTTTTTTTCTCTTTTCATTGGATGTTGGTTTCCACCAATACTTTTGGAAACTGAATTGCAGGGAGATTTGAGGATGTGCATTTGATGGGGAGAAATCAGAATTTATGGTGCATGAGATGTGACTAGATGATTAGTTGATTTCTAAGTACTTCCCACTGTGGAACTGGTTGCAGAACCTGGTGCTCCTGATTGCACGTACCCTGGTTTTGTGACATGTATTGATGTCACCTGCATCCACATGATGCCAGCGTTGCAACGGGGTCCAACATGTGAAGCGTACCAACAGCTGAAAGTGTGTGTACATGCAGGAGAGAAGTGGAGAGGAGGAGGAGTGAGAGCCTCAGGTGAAACACAGGCCTGCTTGTAATTTATAACCATGACATGAGAGCCAAGTTTCTCTAAATGAGGCATTCAGATAGCCAAACCAGTCATTTATCCTGATGATTAATACAAATGATATTCGTAATAATAAATATTGCTGCCTTGCAGTGCGTAAAGCAGCAGGAGCAGGAAAGAGAGACAGAGTGGTGGTGGGGGGGGATCAAGTGTTTATTGTGTGGCGATCATGGAAGAAAAGCTCATCAAGTTGTAGTTTAGGAAAAAAAAACTGGATGAAAATGTCTAAAAATAGCAGCTCTGCAGGTCTTGTCATCGGCTGATAAAACTAACTGGTCTGAACTACAGGATGAGAAACTAGTTCAAACACAAAAGCTGGAAAATATAGAAAAGGAAGATTGCAAGATATGAAAACAAATAAAAAGAATAAAACATTGATAACAACAGGTGCCATTATTTCCATCTTCTGCACATTTATATGTTGTTTTATTATGAAGAAATTTGGAATCTTCAGCAGCTTTCAGCACCTGTAAGAATTTGTGTTATTTTTAAGCAACAATACATGTGAGTCCTGAACTTTGGATCTGTAAAGAATTTCAGACCTGGACAGATGATTGTCTTTCAAATCTGACAGATTTTCTCTTTAAGTGTCATGTACTTACCTTGGTCCATGTTAAAGGTAGGGTAAGAGATCCAGGAAAAACGGTTTGAACAAGCTATATTTCGAAAATACCCAATTCATAAGTCCAAACACCTTTCTTCAGACTTCCCCCTGAACCCACGCCTCCAAAGCAGAGCAACACGCATGATTGTTCACGAGCTCTGAGCAGCATCGATTGTTTTCTCCAAAAGTCATAAAGACATAATGTTATCAAGTAGAAATAGGGCCCCCATGGCATCAATCTGCAGCCCTTCCTGTTGCTTCAGTTGACACACTCTGCTCTTGCCCCTCTCTCCTTCAGCTTTTTTCTTTGCAGTGGCCTTCTCGAAAACAGTTTTTCTTTTCCGGCTCGATATAGGCACCTTTTCTGCTATGATGTCCCTTACGTTTAAGTGTGTACCGTATTTTGATGTAGTATGCAAGTTAATGTAACTAGCCAAGCTCTGGCTTCCGCTTCATTACCTTTACAAGTGCTCCAAGCCTCTGAGAGCGTGCGATTCATGCATGAAGAGGGTCACACAGGAAAGGACAAATGCAGTTGAGTTTGATAGACATGTCACCATCCAATCGTTTAGAACGGGCCAGTTAAAATGATTGGATGATGTTTTTTCAGTCCTGTGCGTTCTACAGGTGACTAAAATATTTTGTTTTTGTGTTAGAGCATTTAATTAATTGGCTGAAATCAGAGTGTGAAGGGGATTTTAAGCAATATAGTAAAAAATGCTCCTGGAAAACATCTCCTATCCGGCATTTAACGAATGTCCAGCAACCTACTGCTAATGTAAGAGTAATTTTAGAGAGCTCTCTGTTTATGGTGGCACCAAGCGGCAACCGGTGGTTAAAAGTGAAGCCGAGGTGGAAGTGCCAAAAATTGCAGTTCACTCCTCATCCACTAGAGGCTGGTTCCAAAAGGGAGTCAATCCCCATAGACGGCCATGTTAAAAAGGCCAATTTCACAGCAGAAATAAACATGTTTACCAGGGCCGGATTAAAAGTTCAGAGGCCCCTGGGTACAGTGTCCCAGGGCCCCCCTTCCCCACTGCAACATTGTGAAAATTGTCCACGATGCACTTTAAAACTACATTTCTAACATTTCTCAGGCAGTGGTACCAACAGCAATACAGTACACACTGTGGTGTGACTCACAGACTAATGTACATTTTGTTTCATGTCCATCAAGGGAGCCTACATTTCAGATTTTCCATCACTCAATCACAAACACTCACCTATTAATGTTTCATACCTGTCTGTCCTCCTCACCTGTCTATGTCTCTCATTTCTGTCTTTTTGTCTCAGTGCACTCCTTTGGTCCTTGCACTTCAGCTCTCCATCCCTGCCTCATTATGTCTCCTCTTTTATCCCATTTTCTTTTCTCCCCACTTATTGTGATAAAAAAAATATGGATCCAGTTCAGATCAACTTGACTAAAACTCTTAAATGATCCGATATTAAATGGAAAATAAAGTTTAAAGCTTAAAGTTTAAAAAAGGATGCTCCTTTCTCTGTTAATGATAATGATGATACTATGTATTTGAGGTTTGAGTCCAATCTAAAAGACAGGGACTACTTTGTGTCTATAGGTAACTATAAATCCCAAAGGCTCCATCCTGGGGCCACTGCTGTTTGACATGCTGTTCAGCTCCCACTCGCTCACATTATGAAAAACCACTAAATATGTTCCCATAGCTATGCTGATGACACACAGATCTACATAACCATTTCACTAGGAGACTATAGTCCGATCCAATCACTGATCAGATGCATTGATCAGATTAGAGACTGGATGTGTCAGAACTTTCTTC
>JAOXYM010000001.1:35198661-35210070 GCA_028567055.1 Leptatherina wallacei
AGTAAACATCCAGCGTCTTGGCGTTGAAATGTAGGCGCGTACGCGTTTGGACGCGCCCGGTGTGAACATAGGGTAAGAGACTATTCCAAGGACTTATAAAAGTGATTTTTGCATAATATGTCCCCTTTAACAAGCCTACAGTATGTGGGCTGTTTGGGATTTATTTCTGGGTTATGTTTTTACTGGTTTCTAATGAGAAAAAGCTATAAAAATTCAAGCTAATTTTTACCCAGACTGTGAGTATCTGGGTTAAAAGATCATGGTAAAAATGTTTCATGTAAACATTTTAAACCATTTGGAAGATTGTGATCTGATCACACTCAATCGGAGCAAAATTTCATTCCGATCAAGACGAGTGGGTCTGATTGTTGTTCCAACCGATACAACGAAACACATATTCCTAAATGGTCCTGACTGCACGTCTGTTACGTTAGGCGTTACAAAACCCCACAGTAAACATGTTGGCTTGTATTGTACTGTTCATTTTACACCAAGTTTTTCTTTAAAAAAAAAAAAAAGATGGCTTATGTAAGATGTGATGGGGTGAAAACAGATTTGGTCGTTGATACAAATACACATTGCTCGAGATTTAAAAATGTTAAATAATTAAGGGGGATAAATTAAGAAAATAATAAATAAGCAGACCAGGTGGTGTTTGTTTACGTCACCGTTTCTTCTTCTTCTGGTGTTTCCAGAGAGTCAGACGATTCTGCTCTTGACAAAATTATTTGTTTTGTTCAAGCTTTATTAACATGTATCTCTTCCTCCTCCTCCTCCTCCTCCTCCTCCTCCTCCTCCTCCTCTTCCTCCTCCTCCGTTGCAGAGTTGTGACATCTGTGTCATCTCAGTGATGTAAATGTTGGATGAAATGTGACATGACCGTTCAGATCAGATATGCAAGATTTAGGACCACATATGAAAGTGGTCTGGGTCTAATGGGAAAAAATCTGATTTATTTTGTCATTAAAAAAAAAATCTGATACGTGTCGTATGAGGTCAAAAAAGTTGAATTTGGGCGACTTTTGGCTGCAGTGTGAACGGAGCCTTCATCGCATTAGACCTGACTCTTAGCTCAGGTTTCGTTTTGTGTGTATAAATGAGGAAGCTGCATATAAACATCAGAAAACCTCATTTCTTGCCAGATATTGTCTTTGGTGATCCAGTAGATCCAGATCATCACAGACTACAAATCTCTACCAAACAAACCAAGTAACTTTTCTGCACGCTTTGCAGCAAACACCTCTACACCTGTGCAGGAGTCTCCCCCTCTCTTGTGTCTGTCTCCAGCCAGGGGAAGGAGATCCCTCTCCACGATCAGCTGTGTGAATCTCCTGCCTGAGAGACAAGA
Source organism: Leptatherina wallacei (assembly GCA_028567055.1). NCBI lineage: Eukaryota > Metazoa > Chordata > Actinopteri > Atheriniformes > Atherinidae > Leptatherina > Leptatherina wallacei. Next base: position 35,200,010 of record JAOXYM010000001.1, read on the forward strand.
CTCATCTGGCTTCAGTGACTACCACCATGATGCACTAACTGAAGTGCTTTGGACTGCAACACATCAAACCCATCCTCCCGTCCATGTCTGGTGTCAGGCTCACTGTTCTCCATTCAACCCCCATCCACATGAACAAGAAAGACTTACATTGGAGAATGCTACTCTTCTTTTTCCCAAGCTTGGGACATGATGGTAATGTCCCATTTACCCTTTGAAGGTCCTCTGCACAAACTTTGCCCCCGATGTCCTCCGCCGGTAGAAGCTAGGGGCACATTGTGTACCCCAACATCATCAGCTTTGTACTCACAATACACCCGGTAATGGGGCAGGCCCACTGGAGGGGTGTATTATCCAACATAATCATCCTGCAGCAGGTAATGAAGAAACTAGACTGCCTGGGCCCAAACGGTGCTCTGTGGAACTGCTTGCCTGACTTGCAGCAAACCTACAGAGTCCCTCTGGGATGTGCATGCAGCTTTTCACCCTGCTGACTCACGGCTGCACGCTGAACTAACCTGTATGCAGAGTTAATGACACAACTGTGGTTGGTATTTCACCAACAACATTGCGACAAGCTCCAGGAGAGAAGTTGGCCAACTGGTTATGTGGTTTCATGGCTGAAATCTCTCCGTCTGAAAAAAGACTAAAGAGATTAAATAAGATTAAAAGCGAGTAACCAGCAGTGTCCTCTGGCCATGAGCTGGGCTGCTGTGAAAGGGGTTAGCAGCCCGCCTACGTAACAGAGGACTTTGCTGGGGTCAACACCAACACATCTCTGGCAGATAATCCCCCCCCCCCACACACACACACACACACACACACACTCCATACCATTCCTCATACAGGTTATTGGTCTCCTGCCGTATAAGAGGAGGTCCCAGAGCCTCTAGGCCCACATAACTAGACTGAAGAACAGCTTCATCCACCAGGCTGTCAGGAAACAGAATTCTCTTCAGTCCCCCCCCCTCCCCTACCCGTCTTGTCCTCTGCCCCCATAAACTCAGACTGTGAACTGGACCACTTTCATTCTCACAGCAGCAGCAGCTGCTTCACACATTAACTCTACCTGTTTAGCTTTTATGATGTGGACAAATCCTCTGGAAAATAATTCATTTTACACAAAACATGGAATCATGTCAACACTACCCGACTTGTTTAAGCTGCAGATATTATTTACATGATTTTTTTTTTTTATTGTCTACACATTTTTAAATATTTGTTTATCTATTTCACTAGTTGCCTTCATTTAAAAGTCTCAAGACAGGAAAGTGAGCAGGGAGAGGACAATAATTTGCAGTAAAGGACCACGTGCTCGGATTCGAACCTTGGCTAGCTGCAACCAGGCACTTAGTTTCATTCATGGAAAGTCAGCTCAACCACGCGGGCTACCTGCGATTCGCTCTTTCTGATGTTTTCTCAATAAGAAGAGACAGAAAGTGTCGAGGAACACCAGCTGTAGTTTACTCTTGGTCATGTTCGTCTTTTCTTACTATCTTTTTAACTCTAGGAATCTCTAGGAATCGATGTCATTTGGGGAAACAAGTTCAGATGTCATACTGTTGTGCTAAGCATGCATTCCTCTTCATTTATCTACTGTACGTCAAACAATTTTCTAGTCCTGTCCATACAAACTACTCTGATTCTATATTCAAAGATGTGAATGAAAAGCTAAAACTCAAACATCTAACAAGTAAACTTAGAATTTGTTTCAACCATAACATCTCAAGAAGTGACTTAAATGAGTCATTTGTGATTTCATTTTGACTTTATATAATTAAAATAAAGATTTTATTCACTAATGTTGAATATTTTTGATTAATTTCCACATTGGTAGCCCCCCCATCTTCCCATGCATTAGCCTGAAATTCTTCTGTGAGCTGTCTTTAAGTCTAACAGTACTTATTCATACCGGAGCTGAGAGGTACTCAGGGTGGCCTTTAGCTAAAATGCCATAACAATGTTAACCCACATCTACACTTTGATGAGATGAGTCCCAGCCTCCCGATGAAATAATGGAGAGAAAAAAGGGAGAAATCTATTATAAAAGCAAATGTTACCTTTGCATGTGAATGGTGATCTGACTACTAAATCCAGAAATGTAAATAATGGTGGTAGGCTCTGCTTTCCCATGCATGTACTGAGCGATCTATATCATCTCACAGTGAGTGGAACAAGGTACATGTGTCAAACAGAGTCTGTGTTAGTAAGCAACACAGTCACTGTGCATGTAAAGACTACATTTTTACTTACTTCTCATCTATACCGCTGTTCCACATGCATGTTAAAGTGAAAACCTCACAAAAACAAGTCATAATGGAGCAAAGAGCATGTTATAGTGTGGTGAAAAATGTTTCTAATGTAAACAGAATAAAGATTAAGCACAGAGATGCCATCATCTCCACAGATTTGAACTGAAGGGAAAGTGAGGTGCATCATGTACTTATTATCTGGGTGGAACAGCAACATGAAGAGTACCTGGTCAGTGAGGTGATTAACTATGGTACAGGACTGCAGGAGAAACTGAAAATCCTGGTAATTCTAGTGTTAAAACAGTCTGCCTCTGCACCCCTAAAAACACTTTGAAAATCAAGTTTTTTAAAAATGTTTTTTGAAAAATCTGGCAAATAAATATTAGTTACCAAAGTTTCTCTTTTTATTACAACTAAGCTAATCTTCAACTTTTTCCACATTTATTAGCAAGAATCAATCACTAAAACCAAGTTAATTTGTCTTGAGGATTTGAAGACGGGATCAAGTCAAAATGCGCTTGTTTTTTTTCTCACTAATTTTGCAAAAAATTGCATTAAATCCTTCACAATGTGGAAAAGTCTGTATTTTCTGTACTCTTATATTCTGTCTGTGTAGGGTGGAATCAGGCCAAGACATAAGTGAAGCATTCATGCACCACTATATGCTGGCCCATCTGCTTTAAATCCATCTGTGGACTATGTTAGATATTTTACCCTTTTAAGAGTACACTGTGCTAAATTCAAAGCATATCAACTACATTGTTGTATGACAACTTTCCTACCTTTGGCAAAGTTAGCATTATAATTACATGTCAACGCTCCTTTATCTGCTGACTGCAAAAATTGCCTTATAATCTAGACTTCAGCATATTTGTGTATAAACTGTATGTATAACAGCTTGCGGGGCTCTCAGGATAACCATGATCATGCATGCAATTGGATAATCCCACTTGACCAATGACATTCCCTTCCTCCTTTTCCCCTGTGTTTCCCCTGTGTGCATGTTAGCCATATTCAGGCCATGTAGCTAAATGTAGAGGATTTTTGTTCCTATGTTCATTAGTCTTTCAACAAAAACCAAACAAATGTTTCTCAGATAGATTAAATAAAAAGTCCCATGGCAGAGAGGGATTACTTAGTGGGATGGCTTTGGTCAACACCAAGTTAAAATGACAGAACCTGGAGTCTTTCTGAAGTTTGCTTGTCAGGTGAAAAATGTTTTTGACCACCTGGTTAGCATAAAGAAACAGTGAGGCATCTTAAGCCTCTGCCTGGGTCCCACTAGTGTAAATATGCTTTAGAAATTCAACCTCTTGCAGTTCAATGATGCAATACTTCAAGATCTTTTTAAAAACAGCCTAAATGAATGACAGAAAGATGTGATGGCTTTCTATGACACTCTAGACTCTGTTGATTAGCCTTGTTATTGAAGATACACTACAGAACTTTGGCATATATGACCTCTAACGACGGCTAGTTCTAGCATCCTTCCTCTACTCCGAACTCTCTCCAGCCAGTAAAAGTCAGTCTGATGTTCACTCTTGTCTTATCTCTTGCTCCGTCCCTTTCTCTCTTTCTTTTCCTCTCTTCCTCCGATAATAATAAATAAACCAGAAAACCAGGGAATCAGTGGGTTTAGTATTTATCAAATCTTAGTTTCAAACGTACCCAGTTGTCTCATCAAACCATCTGATCCATCTGTGATGCATTCCATCATCATGGATATTTATAGCGCTATTTGGACCTCTGCTGCTCCCACAGATGTTTTTAGTGCTACGTAAAAGAACAGATATTGTCTTGTAATGTAATGTAATGCTTTTTCCTGGCCTCCTTCTCTCGCCTACAACCCGCATACGTCATTTCCTGAAAAGCGTTCCACGGATTAAGATAATGGCGACCACCATAGGTAAAAAATGAAGTAAACAAATACAATTTCTAAAGAAATTCAATGTTTTCACGTGTCAGTATCCATTACGCTGAGTTAAACAGAACAATACCAACATATTAACGTCAACTTGTGTTGATAGTCAGAGTTCCCTTTAAAGGCAGTAATACTGCAATTATTTAAAAGCAATATTACCTCATATTACTGATAAAATACATTTAACTTGGATTCAAGCAAACCTGGTTTTTGCATTATCTTCTCATACCCTGGCTGAGCTGGGTAAGTCCTTTACCCACATAAATTCAAAATATGTTGATCCCTTTAATACAAGCTAGAGGTCTCTTCTACTTTTACTCTGTCATTAGTATTGATATCTTGCAGGTGAAGCATCTTTATTTTGCTTATCAGACTTCTGGCATGAGTTGCACACTTTGTTATTGTATTGAGGAAATGTTGGGTAACAGAGGGCAGCAACCTTGAGAAAGATCTTTTTACTCGGGCTAAATGATGGAAACAGAAAAGAAACAGAGCAGAAAACAGCCTGTGCTATCCCCAATAAGTCTCTTACAACACACACGTATACACTAACCATTTCTAAGACAATACACACAAAATGCCTCAGGCTGTTGTCACAGACGCAGACATGCTCCCAGGCACATACAAGCAGATTTTCTCCTTTGCAAGGAAAATGAAAAGCACATAAATGAGCTAGAGAGAGAGAGAGAGAGAGAGAGAGAGAGAGAGAGAGAGAATTTTCTTCTTTTGTTTCACTTTAAGTGGGGCAAAGAATAAAATACCAGAATATTTCAGGGTAACAAAATTTGAATGAGCAAATACAGTGTATTATAGTGTGTGACTAATCATTCACAGTCACAGAACGGTTCCTTTTATTTTCCTTCCCTCTTTTCTCCCTCCTCCACCAGACTTTTCATCAGATCTCTGGCCCATCTCCCCCTTTTAATTCACCTCCCTTTTCCTGCACTGACAGTGTCAGTTTATCAGTAATGCTCCTTAATTCAAGGCCAAGCTGGGCTGTCACCCTCGGGCCCCTGTGTCACTGTCACATCCAGACAGACACATGTTAGAGGACACAAGGATATGTCCATCCACAGAGAGACAGAGGGGGGAGGCTTATCAGTGCAACCTTGCTGGTGAATTAGCAGACCCTTGAGTGATAAGGAGAGGCAGGCCGGCTGACACACTGAGGAAAAAGCAAAGAAGGAAAGAGATAGGAGTGAGGAAGGAAGTGGGAGGAAGTAAAGTGGTGACAGCTGCTCTTTGGGCTGTTGTCATATGACACTCATTACCTCTGTTTGTCTGAGGCTCTACTCACAGTGCAGCTCAAACCTCCACAAATAAAATTCTCTGAAATGATGGATGAGCTGCTGATTTCTGGTATTGATAGAAAAAAGGTTTCCTGAAGTTACTTTGCTACAGTTTAAAATCGCTGTAAAATCTCAGCATTCATACATGGGTAACTGGAGTCCATTGACATCTCCTTTAAACCCTTGGTCATTGCATTAGAGACAGAGTCTTATTTACATATTTAATTTGGGAAAAAAATTGTGTTACACCTGGACTGATCTTCTGAATTTAAGAATCATGACTCGGCCTGGGAATCATTGTCATTCATTAAACTTTTCTCAGTTTGGTCACAATTTCAGAAAGGTTTTAGGCAACTGTGCTGTTTGCATATGCTTTCAGAACCTCACTGTCTGGGTTGCACAAGGTCTGGTGGTTAGCCCCGCCACAGCAAGAAGGGTCCTGGCTCAAATCTCAGGTGTGGCCTCCAGGTGTGGAGATTGCATTTCTTCAAGTACTCCAGCTCCCTGCCAGTGTCCAGAAAACATTTATGTTACGTTGAATTCTCTCTTCGGAGTGAGTGTGAGTAGTAGTCTGTCTCTCTGTGTTGAATAGAGACCCATCCACAGTGAACCCTCTCTCTTGCCTGATAGCACTGGGATAAGCTCCAGTGGCAATGGATGAGCCTCACTATCTGAAAAAGTTTCTATCAGCTCAAGTTAGGTTGGATCTAGGCTACCCAGGGGCTCGTACCTCATTTTGTTGAATAAATAAACTCTTGTTTACTTGAAGCATAACTAGGAATCTTAAAGGTGAAGCGTTTAACAAAATCAAAGGTCAATAACAGAAAAATTGAATATAATAAAAAGTTTTTATTGGTATTCAGACACTTAGCTAAAATATGTTTTGTTTTTATTCTCTTAGAAACAATATTTATATCTACTTACTGTGGGTCCACATAGATGGCAGCTGCCATATTTGTGCAACCATTTTTAATTACGGTGTCTGAATGGACAAGCAACTCTACTTTGAAGTGAGAACCCTCTGAGATTTAAAACTGCAGTACTGGCTTTGTTTGATAGGAGGTAGAGCATCGTTTGGGATAAGTAACGCCACAAAAGTACCATAGAATAAGACAGTACACAAGGTTGAAGTAGTTCCCTGAAGTGCAGTCATCGCTGCACCTGAGACCACTGGATCCACTCACCAATGAAAACGTGTTTATGTCTGGAAGAATTTTGGCCACTGACGGCCACCATTCATTCACAACTTTGCTTGGCATTTGAAGTCATTTCTGTGCCCATCTTTACCACTAGATGTCAGTAATTCTTACACATTGTACCTTTAAATGAACTTTTTTTTGTAATAGTCTTCAGGTTCTCAAAAGACAGGAACTCTGATTGAAACAACGGGTATCTGTTCTCTTAAACATTTGGAGCATTTGTCTTTGTGATGATAAAGACATTGCAGACATTGCAGCAATATGCATTTTTAATTTTTTTTATAAATATATTTCATTTCATATCATTTTTAATCTAATAAACCTAAACATGAATGTTTCCATTATTAAATTTAAAGATTTTTTATTTATTTATTTATCCATCCATCCATTTATTTTCCACTACTCACCTAGGGTTGGGTCATGGGGCAGCAGCCTAACCAGAGAAGCCCAGACTTCCCTTTACCATCCCTCACCCGCTGAGACAGCCTGGCCATCCGAGAGACATGGTCCCTCCAACATGTTCTGGTTACTCCCTGGGGCCTCCTACCGGTGGGACGTGCCCAGAAAACCTCTCCAGGGAAGCAACCTAGCAAGATGAACCAAACCACCTCTGGATGAGGAGGAGCAGCGGTTCTACTCTGAGCTTCTCACCCTGTCTCTTAGGGAGAGCTCAGCTACCCTGTGCGGGGAAACTCATTTCAACTACTTGTATTCATGATCTCGTTCTTTTGGTCACTACCCGCAGCTCATGACCATAGGTGAGGGAAGGAAAGTAAATCAACCTGTAAATCAAGAGATTCACTTTTTGGCTCAGCTCCTTCTTCACCATGACAGACCGATGCATAGACCGCATCCCTGCAGACGTCGCAACAAGATACCTGAACTCCTCCAGTTGGGGCAAGATCTCATTCCCGACCCAGAGAGGACACTCAACTCTTTTCTGACTAAAGACCAAAGTTAATCCGTAAAAAAAATATTTCTTTATCTAATTAATAATTTATTCATTTTATACACCAACATTTCCACTGAGACACACTAACGAATTAAATTGCACCTGACAGGTTTCCGACTCTGTAACTGGCTTGACTGCTGGATGAATGGAAGTACTGTTATTGTTCTGGAAGAAAAGTCTTATAATCATGTTTATTATACGACTCCTTGTGTTTTGCGTGTAAATTATTGTCATGAAATCATGTTTATGGGGTTATATGCAAGCATTTGAATTACTGTCACCTGCAGCATATTTGTGAAAAGATGTAAAACATTGATAAAATCATAGAAAAGAAGACTTTTACACCCATCAGGGATAAAATTTGGCCCTCAAGATGCAATTTATATTGTATTTTTAGCACCACGATGTCTGTTGTTGGACTGATGGGTGATTTATCGACTCTCAGTCATTGGAGCAGACATCATTCTCTTACATTCTGTGTGGCATAAGATATTAAACATCAGCTTTTCTTCTCCATTTCCCTCTCATCAAATCCCCATAACTGAGACTCTATAACATTATCCTGTCTTCATCATAAACCCTCAAACATCAGTCTCTCAGCCCCCCACAAGACTTCTGTGATGCACATTGGATTGGATATCCACTTTTGGCTAAAAGAGGCGTGGAGTCAGCTTCGATCGACCCCGGACATGGATGAAGTGCCCTTGACAAGAATCGGTCCTGTCAGCTCCTGTGATGGCTGCCTGTCTCATCACCCCGTCTCTTCACCACTGACATGATATGATGGGAGATGATACCGAACAACAGAGTGTTGGCTCTCAGATGTTAGCGGGGGGCCCTAGGGCATCAAAGACCCTGACAGACGCCACTTTATAGCTTTAATCCCAAGGTCTCAAAACGACACTTGACACAAATTGAAGCTGGCTTTTCTGTTGGCGAGGAAAGAAAAAAAACTGATAGGGAGGAAAACATAACCAGGAATGCTTCCCTTCTTGTGCCTACACCCTGTTTTACTCTTATCGCTGCAGTTTCCTTTGAGCATTGGCCTCTAAGGCTGATATTAGTGATAGGGCTGTCCCAAACGATTATTTTCAGAATCGATGCATCTGTCGATTATTTTTTCGATGCATCGATGCATCTAACGATTCGATTATTTTTCGATTAATTGATGAATCCAACGATTCTTTGTTGCTTGATTAATACAGCAATACATTTACCCAGAATAAATACTAAAAACGTTCTTAGTTCAACATTTTATTAAACAATACCAAAAATCTTGTGCAATCTCAACTGAGTTTAGCAGCACTCTTAACATAAAATCATGTTACAAAATAAATGTGTGCAATCATGTGCACAGTGTAAACTACATGATGTGTGCAGTAACTGCAATAATAAATAAGAAATGTTTTGTAACCTGAATAATTAGTGACTGCATTCTTCTCAGGAACCCCTGGAATCGATTAATGTAAACAAATAACGTGTAGAAAAAAATTGTAGTGATGGAGAGATAAACTAAGAGATAGTAAGATTTTAGACTTATATATTCTCTCTTTATGGCTCATATTCCCAAAAAATTATACCTACTTTCCTTCACAGCATTTCTATAATAATATTGCCTGCAAATGCATAGCATAACCTTTACCAGAGATGAATAGAGGGACTATTGTCTACTGTAGACAAGGTGGAATGCAGTTACTTTTATGACTGTAGGAAACTTGAGCTCATCTCCCATCTGACCCAGAGCTTTCTAGACTTTCTTTAACTTTTGTTCGTGAAACTTTGCTTTCACCCCCTGTTGTATCACACTGATGTATTACAATACATGGTGCAATACATGAGGCATGATTTCTGTATATCAGAACAATGAAACATTTTGTGCTTCTTCCACATTTTACCATTGAGCTGGATTGATACGTTACAACTGTTATTTAAAGTTGAAAGCATAAACTTTTTAACTCTATGCTTATGTAGGCAAGTGAGTGGCTACGGTTACATGATGTTTTTTAATTCAGAATTAATTATTCCGAATTAAATAATTTGGAATTAAAATATTCTCCTTCAGGTTTACATGGACATAATTCCGAATTAAGGTTTAAATGGAAAACATTTTTTCTTAATTCCCCTTCTCTGGGGGTCGAGAAGGGTTCTGATTGGTTGGGGCGTGGAAGTGACGTACTTATGTCTACCAGAAGTAAACAAACTCTGCTTCCTGCTTCGTTACTTTTCAACTACAACATGGGAAAACGACATAATAAGAACCATTTTTGCTTGATTTGGATTCTACTTTTTAAGCAGCAGCTGGACACTAGCATACTACTTCACTTCACATGAGTAGACTGTTTAATTCCAACGTTTGCAGCCAGCACTGTATATAGTCGTCATGGTGACAGGATGAGGGAATGAGCATGCGCAGAACAACGAGAATTAACCTAAAGCTGAATGAAGATACAT
>JAOXYM010000001.1:35321713-35333539 GCA_028567055.1 Leptatherina wallacei
ACACACACACACACACACACACACACACACACACACACACACACACACACACACACACACACACACAAACACACACAAACCTTCCACGCAACACGGAGCTGATCCCTGTGAGAGTCCAAAACCTCCGAGGCCTGATCATGGTGATCTGCTGGTCAGCATCTGTTTACTGTCAAGGAAAGCGCCTCCTCTATCCTTCACCGTCAGTCGTCTCCAGCACAGATGAAACTCCACATGTCAGTGTTTGAGGAGCAGGAGACATATTGGAAAAATCATACCAGAAAACAATCATCTGTGTTACTAAATGTCCTAAAGCTACAACTACTCCCTCTCAGAAGTGGAAAATCATTTGAGCATATTGAACCCTCCTCCCGCCTTCCTTGAGGTGGGGCAGATTGTTGATCGTTTAAGCCCCGGCAGCGAAGCGCTAATACATAGAGGCATGGAGCAGACATGATTCCAACATGAATGTCAACTCGCCTCGCGTCTTCACAGGGCTCAAGGGCACGTAACTGCCAGTTTGTAAGGGAGAGACTGTAGCCAGCTGCACCTTGGGGTGTCTGTATTTAAAACACAGAATCGTATCTATTGTGTAGGCAGAGGCGTGGAGAAGCATATGGATACTGGTTCAATGTAAGGTCAGTTTGAGTTTATGTCCGAGGGGGGGGGGGGTTAGAAGGAGAGGGATGCACATATAAAGACGCAGTTCAGATCATGACAGATGTTTCTCTAATGGCTCTGGAGTGAAATAGAGAATATTTTACTACTCCCACAGAATTATCTTCTACAAATTAGGGTAAAAAAAGAAAATTTATAATATTTTGGAAGCCAAACTGAACATTAAGTGTCATAGAGAAGAGCGGGGCTATCAGAAACTCTAAATTTAGCACAGCTTCTCTCAGATTCTCCAAGTCTTGAGAAGTCTGATAATGAACAATGTACTACCAGCATTTTCAGGCCCATATATACAGTTTATTATCAAAGCATCTCAAAGCCAGAAAACCATGTCAATCCCACTCCTCGTCTGAACTGGATCAAACCTGTTCATATAGTTTTGACACCTAAACTTGAACAGCAAATTGGGAAAGGAAGTAAAAAATCAATAGTCACACAGGGAATTCACCGGAGGCGGGACATAGCATGGAAAAATAAATAGATAAATGAATGAATGAATAAATAAATGAAAAAACGAATGATAATAAATAAATAAATAAATAAATAAATAAATAAATAAATAAATAAATAAATAAATAAATAAATAAATAAATAAATAAATTCTGTAGTTTGGGATTTCCAAAGAACAAATCATCATACCTTGAACACTGTAAAATGTACCTGATTGGCTTAACTAGAAAAAAAAACTCCTTGCCTAAAATAATAAATCTTCCCTGCAGGTCTGCTGAAACTCAGCAGCTTTAAATCAATGTAAAAACTTTTCTATTTGCCTTTTATTAAAACAAACTGGTAATTCCTCACGCTGTAACTTTTATTTCTTGCATTTTATCCGTCTTTTAATATTTTAGCCTTTTTTCTATTTAGTTTCTTCATTCTTTTTTTTTTGGTTTCTTTTTAATGTACTTTTCTGCACCCTGGAATAATGCTTTTAGAATTTTATGTAAACCCTTTGAATGGTCTTATATATAAAATGTGCTTTACAAATAAAGCCGACTTGCCTTAGTTTGCTGTATGTACATGAGGTCGTGGGAGAAATTGAGTTAACAATGCTTAAAGGAACCGACGAGCTCCGAACTGTTGTTGCTTTGCAGCAGAAACTTGGTGTGGACGTGGTTTTTGCTAAACTAATGTCACACCACACAGACGTCTCTGTCACGGTGCAGCAGCTGCCTGGATAATTGTTTTTAAATGCAGTGATGACCAGTAACTTGAGAGCAGTCACGGAACACAACCAAAATTAATTAAAAATCATTCATTTTCATCATTAATCATTATTTTAACAGTTAAACTGGATGTTTATGACGTGTTGTCTTTACACTGAAACTGTGGTGAATGGGGAATTATTATTATTTCTGATATGAGGTCACTATGGAAACCAAAAAAATGTTTGGTGCCTGAAACATTTTGGTGTCGTTTGAATTATTGATCAACCAAATAAATACAATTTTAAAAAGTATGGGAAACTTAAACTATTAATTAAAAATCTCCCAATGTTAAATAAATATTGCAAAGTTGCATACAAGGAATTAACCCTAATTTGTAGTTAATAGAAGTCAACGGCATTGTGCAACTACTGTCCCCAAATACAAATATGTCTTCCCCAGGATCAGAACAAATGGACCTGTATAGGCCGTATATGAACATCCTGAAACTTACACCTTATAAATCTCTATCATTTCAAATCTTAAACCTAAACTATACAAAACAAAAACACAAAAACTGTGTGTTACGCTGAAACTGAATGGCTGCATCAGACTGGTGCCTCTCATGTGTGTGTGTGTGACCCTTCCCTCTTTCTTTCATTTTCTCTGCATCTCTTGACCATCATCATCTTTAAAGTAACCACCTTCTCTTCACATGCAGCAGATAGCTCAGGGTGTGAGCTCAGGGGAATGGAGGTTTAGCAGCAGGAAGGTAAATATTAGGTGCAGCTGTGTGACAGAAGCATCAGTTTATGATTTGTGTCTGCTGCGGCTCTCAGTGCGTAGCGGTTCCCACACGCTCACTGTACATCCTGAAATACACAGCATTTCACTCGTGTTTGTGTAACAAGCACCATGTTAATAGCCAATCATTTCATAATAGATTTTAGTAATATATATTAAAGCTATTTATGTAACTGTAACTACCTATCATTGCTCATCAGTAGTCAGACAGGACAGGATCTTAGCTCAGTCATTCTCCACCACCTATGAGAATTTTTCTCACTTTGATCTAGAGGTCTCCAGTCCATATTCTGCACAGATGTTCATGTATTTATGTACAGTCGACATCCGGACATATTCTTTCCTGCCAGTAAATATACATGCATGACCAAACATATATATATATATATATATATAAATGTGTGTGTATTATATATAAATATAGGCAGGATTGAACCACGTGGCATCTTTATCTATTTAATAGCAAAGTAAAGATAACAGGAAAGCAGGATGAGGGAGAGCAGTGAGGAAACTTGAGAGGTCAAATGATGAAATTTTCCAAAATATGTTGCAAAAAGCATACAGAGACAGGCAATGCTGAGACAACTTTATTTTTCCATGTCACTAATTGTATTTTTTTTATAGTTGATCAAAGAATAAACATTTTCAATAAAACAGATAAAGTTACAAAACAGGAATCAGGTAAGAGGATGCACTGGTGGTCCCTGAACCTGACTTTCAGAAACTTCTTTTTTCTGAAAAGTGGAGCCAATGAAGTACAGTAATGGAGTGTAGTGGCCTGAAGTGTAGCTATGAAGTCTTCCCTAATGACTCTAGCACATGTGTGTCTGGCTTTCAGCCCTCTCCTTCACGTCACTGGACACTGTATACTTTTTGGCTGTGTGTGTGTCTGTGTGTGTGTGTGTTTATTAGACAGAGAGAGAGAGAGAGAAAGAGAGAGAGAGACGCTGCTGTTTGCCAGTACAGCAGAGCTCAGAGTGCTCCGGTGATCTCATCTCCTCTTAAGAGTGCTCACCCTGTGGCTGTGGATGGGTCTGTATTTATACACACACACACACACACACACGCACACACACACACACACACACACACACCCTACAGCGAACGACATGCAAAATCCACAGGATGTCTTTGGTTCTCCACTAACTGGAAACATGTAATCTGTCTCACCTTCTTCTGCAGAAGCTTCATCTTTCAGTCAGGAGTAAATGTTCAGTAAACGTTTGTTTCATTTGTTCTTGCAGGTACAGATGTTGCAGGACATGTTTAGGAATAAGCCAAACCTGAGTGTGCGTGTGTGTGTGTGTGTGTGTGTGTGTGGTAAACAGGGTGGTTTGCTCTGTGGAAGAAGGAATTTCCCCCAGCAGTCCCCATCAGTAATAGTGCCTGTAATGAGCTGCAGCTGTCAGCGTGGTTTCCACACACACGTTCACATAAAACACACACGCACACATTCACAGTGAGGAGGAAGCGGTGACTCACTCAGCAGCGCGCCGTCATACAGTACGCTGATAAACAGTGCAACTCATCAGACGTGAGACGCAAACATTTCCTCAGAAATAGCCGCTCCTCGTGGATTTACCTTCCACCTCACAGTTTGGATTGAGAGTTTATGCTTTATGCTCGTATTTGGTGACTGGGAAACAAAAACCTTTATCTTACAGAAATGCATACTTTCCTTCTTCATGCTCCACCTCTTCTTCTAAATAATCAAAAGAGGCTCATTTTCATTTTTTACTTAATTTCAAATGCTAATTCTCTGTTGGAGAAAACAATGGTAGCATTTGCTGATGGCTTCAGCTAATTGTGAGTTGTTTATAAACATAGTTTAAACTGATTATATGTTTCAGAATGTCTGAAACAACACGTCTCTGTTGTTTGGCTCTCGGGCACCCAACTGTAAAATCCGGTTAAATAGAAGACACTTTCTCATGCTCTGTGTCTGGGGTTGGTGTTGAAGCCTTCCTTTCTGCACACGAAGCCTCCCACACTCCAAATAAAGCATGGGCGAGCCATGAAAGAGGAAACATTTGCTATGAAATAATGAAAACAAACAAAAAAAAACAATATTGCTCACTTTCGCACCTCTGCAGCTTTTGGGTAGGAAGAAAAGTAAAGTGAACTGACTTAAACGCAGGATTTAAAAGCTAAATTAGAGATTTACGCCTGTTTTTTTTTTACTATTTTGTATTGATCTGTATAAACTTTTAATTGTATCAAAGACAAATAATGCTGTAACTATTGTTTTCATTTAGACCATTGATGGACCACTGTGTGTTTCTTTGGATTTAAAATCATTTAACCACTTTTGTGACAAAGACAACCTTTTAATCAAATGACAACTCGGGAAATGTGTCATTTAAAGTTCCTGATTGCATTTAGATAGTTTATGTTGCTTCTAATGCAAAACATGCTGATGAAGCATCAGTTATCACCGGACAGCTCTTCCACTTTCTTGGCATTGGGCCAGAAAGCTCCCCAAAGTTACTCAACTAATTTGCCTTTTTGCCCCCCCCCCCCTTAAATTTATGAAGTGTAGACAATAAAGAAAAAAAGATGAAATAATGATCTTTTTCCACTTGCCAGCTGAGCCATACATGCTGGTGTTTGGACTCACCCGGCCCTCTGTGACCTCTGCCAATTTTTATCTCATTTCAGTCCAACTTTGTAGATCAGACTTTAATTTTGAGGCACGGACCACAGGACAGTGATGAATAGGCTACATCAAGGAGGGCTTAAATTACCCCTCTCCCTGGTGGCAACACTGACCACAAGGAGAGGTGCGGGCGCATGTGTGTGTGTGGTGACCTAGTAAGAGCAGACAGAAAAGAAAGAGGGCTGGTCAGCACTTGCCCTCTCAACCCTGCTTGCTCCGCAGCACACCCAACGAGGGAGGGAAGGAGGGAGGACGGGGGAGAGAGAGAGCGAGAGAAAGAGACAGAACATCTACTCCATCTTTTTCAGCTTCCCTTGTCAAAGCCTCGTCTTGTTTTTGGTGGGAGTTTGTTAACTTTTGAGGTTATTTGAGGAGAGTCAAGCTCTGGCCTCCTTTTTCCCCCTCTTTCAATTTCATTTTAATTCTTTTGGTGAAGACCAGCACGGTTGAGCTCAGGAAGGCTTGTTTTAGAGGTCGTTCGGATATCAACGAAACCATAGCTCCTCATAATAAAATAGTCCGTCTGAGGCTGGGAGGGGGAAAGGCAGAGAGTTTTCCCCAAAGCCACAGGCGAGACCCTGAGCTGAGATGAAGAAAACCAGAATCAGGGTAATGAAAAAAAAATATGGGGGGGGGGGGTCGACTGGTAAATGATGAGCCACATTTCAGTCTTTTCACTTTGATACAAGATAAATTAATTTCCCTCCACTGAAAAATTTCCCCAAGAATTTCATTTGTGCCAATTATTTCTTTACCACAAACTGAACTTTTCCACAGAGAATTTCCAGCAATTTTAAGATGTGCCAGGTGTTGAGGAGGAGCTAAATATTTGATTTTTACACTTAATTTCCCAGAAAATGGATAATTTTATGCCAAATTTCACTGACACTGTGCATGAATTCTCTGACCAGCTCCTCCTTTTGTGAGTTAGTTGATGCTTGTCCTGGATTACCTGGGTCTTTGAGGGGGCAGGCTGGTATTCTAAAATAGTTTATTTACACATTTATTGTGTTATTTTTTCTCAAAGTCCTCTGCTGGCTGCTGCTTCCCTTGGCTCTATCAATTACTAGGACTCAGTGCGTTGTGAAGGCGGTGGAAGAAGAAAAATAAAAACATTTTTGAAAGAAAAATCTTGAATGTTGGCTGAGATCAGATCAGAGATGAAGCAACTCCACCAAAACATTGTGGACTGTTTTAGGACAAATTATCCACCAACTATTACAAGATGGGATTGAAACTTTGGCAATTACTGGTTATATTACTAGTAAAGCTGCCTCGACGACGTGCGCGTGTTTATATATGGCTCCTGTTACTCTTCGGCTGAACCTTGTCCACTTTTGGAGTTCCAGTTGTGGGTAAGACAGAGAGGAAGACAAAGAGACGAAGTCCCGATTCCCTCATTGCAGCCTTCCCCTCCACCACACACACACATAGCCTACACACACACACACGGTGGAAAGCATTCAGCAGTGTGGACAGAGTCGTGTGCGCATTCTCACACTGTTGCGCGGAAGCTCCGGTTCTCTCTGCTGTTGTCGGTGGACTCAGTCTTCTAGCTGTTCATGATTAGCTCCATCAATAGTCCATTCCCCCCCCACACACACACACACACATCTATCCATTCTCATTTATGGCCCAAACACTCAAATACACAGGTGGATTTGATTCTGCTTTTACATAAAGTTAGGAGTTTAACAAACTGTGATTGCCTCCGCAATCTTTATTTGGCTGTATGAAGCTGACTGTTGACGGGGGAAGTAAATCTGTTGACACGTCAGTACCAGGTGAAAGCGCCAAATTAAACTGCCTTCAATATCAGACAGAAAACCTGAGCAGCGGTCAAGAACACAGATATACTCCGAGATGATTTGTTCGCAGGCCTCCCCGTGAGTATGGTGGGGATCTGAACTGGATGCATTTGTCATTTCAGAAAACAAGCAAACACTAACTAATTTAGTTTTAGGATCGTGTCGTTTATTATCAATAAAAAGAAGTGAAAATGGAATAAATGAACAAATTAATAAAATTGACTTTAACAATAGTCACAGGGGGAAAAAAATCACGTGAAAGAACAATTGAGTGGGATTGACAGGAAGACAAGAGAACATGTCCAAAGTCTCCAAAATGACAAACTTTGACCCAGTTAGATGTGTTAAGGAGGTTTTTAATTTCTAATTAAAAACATTTTTTTAATAAAGAATGTACTTATTTTCACTTCTAGTTTCACACTTTGTTTTTTGAGGAATTTAATTGCTTTTTAAGTTTTATGTAAACGATTTTATATTAATGAAATGAGACAGAATATATGCCTTCTGCTCTCTCTCTCTCTCTCTCTCTCTCTCTCTCTCTCTCACACACACACACACACACATACACACACACGTGCAGACTCACACACTGACTGAATCACTATATCTTTAAAACACTGATTCAAAGAGAAAAATGTTTACGCTCTTTTTTTATTTTTATTTTCGTCGCTGACTGAAAATGACCAAGTTTTAAAACCTGCTCACACAGTCTGAACCCTGAAGATGCCAGAGGGACAATGAGAGCCACATACAGAAAGCAACGTGATGTCCTCTCAGCACCGGGCTGAGCAGCACTGAAACGCAGTGATTTGAGGTCACACGTCGGTGGCTAAAGGGAAAAAAGACAACTTCTATAAGTCCCCAGCTGTCACGGTTTTATGTTTACCATCACGGCAGAGCTCACGTTTTTGCAGGCAGGGGACACACATCTCATACACAACAAACAAAAGTTTTCCCTCCCCGTTCCTGACACAGAGAGACCCTTTACAGATTTTAAAGAAATACGAAATAATCCTTCGGCGTTTGCGCACTTTGCAGTTTATTATTATCAGTATTATTATTTTATCATTATTTTTTATAAACCCACATCTTCTCCGACTTTTTCCTCTCCAGACATAATCCAGCACATTGCTGTCTGTGTAAATCCCCATTAATGGATCCAACATGCCCACGCAGCTCGGGGGCTTTCAGCCAAGATTTAAGAGCCATTGATAGGGTCTAATTTTTAGATATTTGAGAAAAAAAAATCTATGATTGTTATATCAGATTTTCTAGATGCGTAGCAAAACTGAAACAAAGTTGTGCTATTTCTATAAATTAGATTGTATAATTCCATCCATACACTGGGTGAAAAACATTTTGTTGGGTGAATTTTAGTGATGTGAAATGCTTAAAACATATATTTTGGATTTAATTTAATTTAATGACATTTTATTTATAAGCTGTTGGAAAGCGTCATCCTTTATCTTAAAATAGAAATCCTATCAGAATTGTTTGCCATCCATTTACCTGGACACCTTTTCAAGTAAATGCTTGTTGTGGAAAAACTTGTTTTCCATCCTTTCCTCGTGGACAGATTCAGCCTATGTTACAGATTTATTTAAAAGAATTGGATTTTAGCTTCTGAAACTTTCACAAAACCATTTCCACCTCGAACTCTTCACCATTCTGTCGCAGTTTGTTCCGTTTGTTCTTCTCATCTTTCTTACGTTTGCGGCGCAATTAGAAAAAAAACAACATCCGAATTATTTCTAAACGTGAAAACCCACTTTTTCGTTTTTGTGGGGGAGTTTTCATAGAGGTAGACGGAGAGGATGAGAGCGCTCCATCGCCCGCGAGCGTGTGCAAGTTCTGTGTGCTGTGTGAGAGCGACATGTTTGACTTCTGTGGGAGGAGTGTTGTAGTGTCACAGGGAATGTGCGCACGACAGTTGTGTGCGTGCGTGTTTGTGTGTGTGTGTGTGACACTGATGGATGCACCAATGGAAAGACGGACAGATGCTTGGGCGGATCTAACGGCAGGCGGTGGTGGAGCGGTTCACACAGTCGCGGCGAGATTAGGGCGAAAACAACCTCAATCTGCGGGAGGAGACACCGAGCGGCAATCTCTCCAACAAGCCCGGCGAGCTGGACCAGGAACGGACACACTCCTGGGTTTACGCGGTCCGCGACACGAGCGGAAAGGCTGAGTATCTTTGATTCCCTCGGCTGATCCCACGGAGAGAGAACTGTTTCTGTGGTTATTGACGAGCGCTAGAGGCGAGGCGCAGCAGCACATCTGGCTCATAGGAAGACAGGAGGAGAAAAGGAGAGAGAGAAAGAAAGAGAGAGAGAGAGAGACAGCCTTTGGCAACTCACCCTTACCTCCGTTGTTCTTCCCCATCTCAAGAACCTTTGATCCATTGTTTCACCGCGGTGAAGCACACGTTACACTCTGAGGATTGCCTGAAAAGTATGAGATTTTCTTTTTTCCAAATCCATTTTACAAACTCAAGTTGAGTCCAAAAACTTTTCTCCCTCACTAAAGTGAAAGAGAGGACCCCCAGAAAACATTTCAATAACTTAACCTGGACTAAGGAAGACTTTGAGCTTACCTGTTAAGTAAAAAAAAAAAGAGAAAAAAAAATCACTTTATTCCATTTCAAGAAGATTTTGCGTCACTTCGGTCACTTCAGGCGCAGGAAGGATAGCAGAAGCGCAGCTTTGGGAAACACGTCTGAGTAGCTGCGTGTCTGATTTAAATAGCTCCTTTTGAGCAAAGAAAAAAAGGGAAGAAAACACAAAACGGAGAAAAATACCATCAGCGGCCCAGACGCTGTTTGGCAGTGGGCGCTAGAGCTCGGCTGATGCGCGCGCTCCAGCCTGAGCTGCCTGCCTGCATGGGAGCAGCCTGATCCCGTCACCTCCTCCTCCTCCTCATGTACATTATTACAACAAGGGAGACCCAATCAAGCACGTATCTCATCGATTCACGCACACACAGACACACACAGTTCAACCCCTCCAAAAAAAGAAGCTCTCAAGCGTGTACGCGCACATGTGCGTACACGTACGTACTGATTGAATGACTTGCCCCTCAGCGGATTTTTCAAAGCGCTCTTGGACAAAATAAGGTAGCTGCGCCAGGCAGGGCAGTGTGTGGGCAACCAGCCTCGACCGTCACCTCCTCTTCTTTCTCCTCGTCCTCCTCCTCTTTTTCTTCCGCTGTCGGTCCAGAGAATTAGCAAAACTGAAAAAAGCCGTGTGTGGCTCTTTTTTTTTTCTTTCACTCCGACCACCGACGTACAAGAGGCGAATGGATCTTTCTGAGATGGTTCCGGGCATGTGTCAACTGCCTCACCTCCTGGCTTTGAATTGCGCGTGATTACCGGGTGGTACAAGCGAAA
The DNA here is from genome assembly GCA_028567055.1 of Leptatherina wallacei. Classification (NCBI taxonomy): domain Eukaryota; kingdom Metazoa; phylum Chordata; class Actinopteri; order Atheriniformes; family Atherinidae; genus Leptatherina; species Leptatherina wallacei. The sequence goes on from JAOXYM010000001.1 coordinate 35,332,181, forward strand.
AGCCCATGGATAGCGAGGCAGAAGATCAGCCCGTAAAGTAAGTATGCCTGCCCGTTATCCCGCTGTCAGACTGCGTGTTTTGTGAGTGATACTGTGTTTTTGTCAGACTACCATGTGTCTGCGTGTCTGCTCATCCCCGCAATGTGCCTGATATTACGCACATTTCCAAACCACGTCCGGAGGCTTCTGATAAGCCTGCTCGTTTGAAATAAACGGAGCAAGAATAAGACAGTGGATGTCAGAAAGAGAGTGAGAGGGGTACTAAAGACAGCAAGGGGGGGGAGAGATAGAGGGAGCGAGAGAGAGACGGGGAGCTACGTGACGCCTATCAGCGGCGGAGAGGTTGAACCGTAGAAGAGGCGCAGGGTTTCAGTTGTGGCAGCTCTTGATGTGTGTCCCCTTGTTTGCGGACTTTTGACTGACGCAATCATTTGGTTTTTATCCCCTCAAGCTTGCCTGTTGCAGCCTCCGAAAGCAAGTAGCCTAAAGGATCACACGAAGACACAAAGCCCTTTTCTTCCTTCTGTGTTTTTCTGCCGTGGAGCTCGCTGTTCCAGCTCCCGTCACGTCCATCCAAGCCGGAGCGGGCGGAGAGAGCGATCGAGCAGCCGTCAGAGACACAACCAGCAGCGGGACTTCACGCTGGTTTTTCCCTGCTCTTATCTTCGCTTCAACTGGCTCTTTCCTTTTCTTTCCTTTTTTTTTTTCTATTCGAAAACTGCACACCCTCCCCTGTTTACACACTCCCATCTCGATCTATGTGGGAGCCCTGAGAGCGCACCCAGGGGGGGAGACTGTATCAAAGCTTCGCGGATCCCCCACGCAGCCTCGGATCACCGTGGCCAGAGACGAACTCATTGCCGGGTCCCCAAAGCCGACATGCCACGGAGGAAGCAGCAAGCGCCTCGGCGCGCCGCAGGTACGCACTGCTTTTTGATTTGCATGCCTTTTCCACATCTTTCTCTCCCCCTTCTCTCTCTGTTTGTGACCCTCTCCTTCGCACTCCACTTACTTTTTATTTGAATTTCTTATCCGCCACGCACGCACACACACACACACACACAAAACAACGAAACAGAAAAAAATGTTGCAGCACTTCTCCCAGTCCCGACTGTCCTTGTCTTACAAGACACATTCTTTTAGTTCTGTCCGAATTATTGGTTTTATAATCAGCTGATGCGTCTGATCAAGCCGCATACCTCTGTCAGAACAGCTCAGCGTTGATCGTCCGACGAGTAAATCTAATTTCCTTTTTTCTTCCTAGAACAATTAGTAGGCAGAACGCGAGGAAGTTCATTCCTCCTGTTTGTTTTTGTCCTCTATTATTAAAAATGAATTGAAACTACTTTGATCATATAT
>JAOXYM010000001.1:35349351-35373858 GCA_028567055.1 Leptatherina wallacei
GATAGTGAAGTAATGATTAAACTGTATGATTGGAGCTGCTACAATTTGCTGCCAGCAAGCGGCGCATTCTAGAGTGGTGAGAAGAAGTGGGTAAAAATTGAGTTTCATGATCTAATTCTTCAAATTCTTTTTTCATTGTTGACCCAGCTACTTCTGTCACTTCCTGGAGGTATAAACAAGTTCAAACACACTATTTAAGTAGAGACTTTCCTAAAATGTGTTTCTGATGGAAACCTGAGAGCATGTGGAAGCACTTGTGTTTTTTTTCCATGCTATTTTGTTTTGAACAGTGTTTACGTTAAACCATTAAGAAACCTATTCTGTCTTTGTAGCCCGTTTATAAGTTCAATCAGATATCCAGTTTTATTAATCTGTGAGACAGATACGGTCACAAGATAAAATAACAATCCATCCTTTGTTAACTTATTACCTGCATCCCTCTAAATGTGGACCCCTCCTGGTTTTATATCCTTTCTTAACTTGAGTGAATGTTATGTGAAACCTGGGATGGGCTTGGGCTATTTAAGTTCATTTGAGTTTTTATTTGAATCCTTTAAAAACTGAATCATTTAACAAAAATAACTAGTTTACACTCAATGCATTAATGTCAGCAGATATGTTTGATAACAACTAGCTCAAGAAAGGCAGAAAATGAAGGAAGACAGGTTTCTTGGTGCAAAGAGCAGGACCACAATGGCGCCTGACTAAAAGTTAATCAGAGAAATTAAACAGTTTTCTGCTAGTTTCTCAGCACTTCCATGCAGAGAGGTAGATTGTTCTGTAAACAGAACAATCCCAGATTGAAGCTTCATTGTGTCAAAAAACATGAATGTGATTTTGAACGAGGTAATCAGATTACTCAAAAACAAACCAGAACTCTCTGTTCCCCTTGATGTCTTACAGTTCAAAAAATATCTCATCAGCTGTAACTTCACGTCATATCGATTGAGTTTTAAGTTGTGGAAAAAGGTTTATGTAGAATATTTATGGATGTGTTTTATGTTGAGATTTTGTTTTAAAAACATTTATTTTACAGTGAATTATTCATGTGGGGAACTTTTGTGTGTGTGTGTGTGTGTGTGTGTGTGTGTCCTATACGTCTGTATGTATTCATGCCTACGCCTCACTTTCACGCTTGGGCATTGTACTTGCATGCGATGCATTGTAAGCTTTCACACGTGGAGAAGAATCCGACAGGATTTCTGTCGTTCTCTGTGTCACATCTTTGATCTCCCGAGGAATGTTCCAGTGTGTTTTGACGTCTCTAATTTTCCCACCGCCATTTATTATCTAGAGTTTACACAGAGCCAGCACACCAGTGGAACCAAACGTTCTGTACACACAACCAGCTACACTTTGAGACAAAACAACTGCATGTGAGAGAAAATGGAGACAAAATGACCAACTAACAAGGAAAAACAATGAGACAGTCTTATACTTTATGCATCTGGCCGGTTGTAGGTAGCCAGAAACGGTGTTGAAGGTAGGATTTTATTATCTGTTGTTATTTAATGTTTTAGTTATAGATCATTCAATTTGAAACAGAAGATTTTGCTGTTTGGGAGACTTGTCAGAAATCTTTTCTTAATCATATAATTTGGAGATTATTGTATGAAGCAAATGTAGTCCAAATAATGCCTATCAGGTTAAACAGTGATAATATTACAATGAATGCAAACTGGAAGAGGGTGTTGGATTGTGTCCACAGGGAGAACTTCCTGTTCTTGGCGTATAGAGTTACTGTCCTCTTATTCATGAAAAGTAGAGTTTTGTTGTCACAGCAGCAGATCTTCTTTTTGAATAACCAAGGATTTGGTGCATGTTGTATGGGAGTTGTTTCAGACAGTTAGCCTGCAGGTGCCACTGCAGTCCCTGCCAGGCAACACTGGCTTGCAGCTGACTGTAACACCACCAAGGATGTCAGCTTCCCCTAATACTACCAATCTGTGTATGATGCTTATATTCCCTATACCCGCCTATGTTTTTATTCCTCTATTAACCATTCATAAAACTGATGTTAGAGTAGAAAATACTGCTTTCTATGGTCAACAGATTCAGGTATCCTTGTCCACCACCTTTTCAGCTTCCAAATGCAGATCTTTTGCTCTGGTTAAACTTAACGGTCTTTCCTTTTTGTGACAATTGAAAAAGAAATACTGGTGTTGTATTCCTCGATGCAGTTAACTCCGTGTTCACACACAAAAAGTTGGAAAATTTGAATCCCAAGACACAAATACATCAAATTTCATGGCAGTTTCACAAAGTTTTGTGAGAGTTTTGTGCTGATGTCTGGCTGTTATCAGCCTTGGATGAAAAAAAAACAACAACCCAAAATACACATATATATGTGTCTGTATATATACAGACATATATATATGTATATATGCATGTGTGTTTTTGAATAGCTAAAATAATGCTGGAGATAATAACAGATATACGATGATTAGGCTGATTTATGGGATACAAAATGTCATTCCAACATCTTGCAGTATAGATAAAGACTGGGAGTTAGATATAAAGATATATGGGCAGATATGAAGGCTGAAACAGATGACTGACAGATACTTCCCTGGGAAGTTAGGAGGAGAAAGTGAACGGGCCTAACTATAGAAACACACCGAGCTGGGGAGGAGAGGCAGAGGGAGCAGCAGAGCAGTGGAGATGGATGCAGCAGACAGAGCATCAGTCAACATTTAACATTTGGCTTTCTACATTTTCTGTCACTCTTCCAGGAATGATTTAGCCTCAAGCTCTGCCTCAGGTTATATTCAGTCTCACTGAACAACTCCCACCACCCAACACAAACACACACACACGCACTCACATGAACACACACTTCCTGTACTGTTGCCATCACATAACTGAGCAAGATAAAAATAAAAGCATTTTTTTTATTTAACTAAGAGCAAAACAAAAACAAAACATACAGAAGGCGTAAATGATCACCTTCAACTATGATGGGGTGCAAATAATAGTGTCTGTTTATTTGTTTGTGTGTACGTGTATGGCTTTCATTAGCGCTTATAAACCAATCAATAGGCACTTGATTGGCTAACATGTAGCTATCGATTCATTGAGCATTACAAGCTTGAGTGTTAAGTCTCTCCTACAACGGCCGCTGTATTGGAGGAATCTGTTTTGGAATAAGCCGAAATCACATCTGAAAGCATGACGACAGAGAACATTTACTGTGATGTTTTCTTTTCTCTCTCTTAACCTCTGAACCACCCCCCCCCAGTGGGAGGTCAAATCCTAAATGAAAGATCATCTGGCTCTACTAAGGCCACACGCTTGAAATCAAAATAAATGAGCGTTTCTGGGAAATCCATTATTATCGAGCATTCCTGAACTCTTATCAGTCATGATTTGAAAAAAAAAAAAAAAGAGACAAATCAATAATGTGCGTTAAATAACTTTCTTATGTCATATGGGCTTCATTTCACTTGGCTGCAGTGAATGAATCGTCACCACATGGCTTAAGCCAAAGCAACCATTACATATCTCAGTCAAGAATTTTGCCCATTAGGATTGATGGATTCATCCACTCAGACTTCCATCACGGGGAACTCAGGCTGTGTCACTCCGGAAGGAAAACCAAATGAGATGTTCTTCATTTTAAAGAACAAACAGCCAAAGACACACACACAAGGAAAAAAGACCAGTGCTTGAGAGAAAGTTAAAGTTACTGTGAAATGTTTTAGGAATTATGGAGCATCTTCAGGCTTTTAAGGCTTGCTAACTTCGTAGTGGATATAAATATTTGTATATTAAAATTAATGAGCATTGGTTATGAGATAGTTTTGTTTGGTAGTGCACAAAGCATAAAATTGAAAATACTTCTAGCAGTCTTTAAGAGATAGAGGCTATGTCAACCCCCCCCCCCCCCCTCTCTCTCTCTCCTTGAGTTCAGCTTTCTAATGAAATGTTTCATTCATCAGCAGCCAAAAAATCAGATGCAAACATACAGCGTCAAACAGATTTAGTCATTTTTTCATATCCTTTTAATTTGTGCTTATCCCCAGGAGTGATGGAGGAAATGTAATCAAACTTTCACTTACTCTCATACTTTGGTATTTTTAGGTTAATGCCCCGAGCCTGGGATGTTTTTAGACTTTTTTTCTAAGACACAATAATCGTTCGTGTCTTCATAGTTTTCCTTTTTTTAATGAAAAGAATTGCTGAGCATTTTTAGACGTGCCAGTGTGTGTGTGTGTGTGTGTGTGTGTGCGTGTGTGTATTTATGTAAAACAGACTGAGACAAGGAGGGAAAGTCTGTGTCTTCCTGTCAGAGAGGAAACAACGTTAGACATAATCCTGACAAGACCCAGTGTTTATGGATTCCACAGACTTGATACAAATGAAGTCCAGCACGTTTACACGCATGCCAACACACACACATACTGACAGTGAAAGTGTGCATGTGTGTGTACTACGTGCTTAGTTGTGTATGTGTGTGTGTGAGTTATGTTGTAAATCACACTAATCAATTGTGGCCTGTGTCATGGCATGCCAGACATTGTGAACGGTCTGTTTTACATTGAGGGGGATGTGTGTTTAACTTTGTGCATATGTGTGCAGCTGTCACATGATGTCCTGCACACAGCTGTCACAAATCACAGTTATGTGTCTCCAGTACCATGGATACTGTATGTATCATGTTAGAGCGTGTGTGTGTGTGTGTGTGTGTGTGTGTGTGTAGGTTGCACAAGCACATAGCATTAAAAATCCTGACATGAATCTGAGCAGCGATGATATGGATTGATGTGAGAAGCAGATTTTCTCTTTTGGTTACTTTTAAAAAAAGGAAAACATTTAGCTATTTTTCTGTGTGTTAGTTATTTTGTGTTTATCATTTTTTGTTCAATGTTCACGGTTCATTAAAGTTTATTATCTGCTTTTTGTTGCTGTCTGGCCTGCAGGTTTAAAAATGAATAAATGTGCCTTTCACAAAACAGAACAATATGAATCTTTTTTTTTTTTTTACTGAAGGCTGATTTTTTTTATTGTTTATTAATTAGAAATAGGCTGCATATTGGAGATTAAACAAACATTCCTACAATATTTCACCAACATTTACAAAACAAAAATTTTGTGGAAACACATTTTTCAAAATCCCCAAAATGAGTTAGAATATTTAATAAAACACAAAAACATGTTTCTGTTTATCTTTTTCAACTCTTGTAGCTCCTGTTTGTCCCCATATTCCCTTAACGTTTGGTTACCATAACAACAAACCGAGTGTGTGTTGCCAGACAGGGTGCTGTTTGTGTTAATGCTCTATCTGAAGTCTGGGTGACATGTCTTGTGGGTCTTTTCTACCTAGAGTGTGTGTTTTTACTGCTTTTATCACATACAGGCAAACACACCCATGCCCACACATCCGTCGTCCCATTTTGACATCCTTTGCGTGATATAAAGAAATTTTCAATGTTTTTTTCCCCCGAAATTCCAGGTCTAATTGGTTGTTTAAACATTAAACGCTCTCCTTCCCAACATAATTCATCATCAGTGTGTCTGTATATTTACCACCCTGCAGGAAATGCACACACAAAGTTGTAGACACACAGATCCAGTACTTTGAAACTGAATACCCATCATACTTGCATACTCAGACACACACAGCACCCCGTGGCCAAGATGAAAGGTGATGATGGCTTGCAAGGGCCAGAGATTCATCACGTGACATGCCTGCAGTCATTCTAACACTTTAACAACAAACTTAATCAGTAAATAGCCAAGTTGTTGAATACATACAGCCGTCAGGTTGCTTTTTAAAATGTTACTACTCAAAAAAAGGGAGAATAGAAGGTCCTGGAAAATAACTAATTTCTAAATTATTTAAAAAAAAAAAAGCATTTAAACAGCCTTACAGAAAAGTTAAGGGTATGTTTGTATTCTTGTAGCGAAGCAAACTGTTCTGCATTTAGGCCGGTTAATTGGTTTCTTCCTCCTTTGCTTCTGAGCACATTTACTTCTGTAACTGTAATCATCTAAAAAAACTGACTTCATATACTTCATGTTGTTAAATGTGAACAACATAAACATGATATAAACATGAAAGTAAAATGTAAATTCTTATAAAATAAAGGAAATAAGACCGTGTGTGTGTGTGTGTGTGTGTGTGTGTGTGTTTATGTTTTTTGTTTGTGGCAACATTAATGCAAAAAACATGTGTGGCTTTGACTACAAGCCTCATTAAATGAGCCTCATACATGGCTTGGTGCTGTAAACATGCTAATATTTCTTAATGGCACTCTCCTACATTGATATGCATGTGAACTCTCGGCCGTTAACCCCCTCCACCCCACCCAGCTGCTCATCAACACAGAGCCACACCATTACGGGGCCGGCTGGCTCTCTGTTTTTCCATTTATATCAAGTGATTGAGCGTAACATTAGCAGATAAAGCTGAGACTAAGATGACATATATGCCATAGACGGAGGAATTAAAGCCTAATATAATCACTCGACCTTACATAGGGAAGAAACTGCCGTTCGTCACTGTGGCCGACATTTTGATTTCCGATGTTTCTGGCACAGCAAGGGAGCGGGCAGGACGGATGGAAACTGGTTTCTCTGTCAAGTAAAGAGATGCTTAAGTGATTTTTTTTAAGAGTTTAAACACATACTTTGAAGCTTTACACAAAATGAAGACTTTAGAATAATCATGAATTCACACTCAAAGTACTGATGTCACGTCCCCTAAGGTACGATTTGTGTAGGTGTGTGTGTGGGGGTGAGTGTGTCTTTAAGCTCTTCGTCCGGCTGGTTATTTTCAGAGCAAGTGGAGAGCACATCAGTTTTTATTAGCTTAATAAATCACCTTTGTTGTCAATCAAGCAGCAGAGAATAATTGGATATGGTTGAAGCCTTGCGTGATGGATTATAAATCATTCAAGATTAAATTAAAAGATAATGCACAAACTTAATGGTTTGTGTTTTGCAGTCTAAATTGCCTCGGAGCAGTGCTGTTTTCCAGCTTTATTGCAAGCAGTTTTTCTTTCCTCCAAAACCCCTCACATTTTACACCTTTTATTGCTTGGATGGAGCTTCGCCACTGCTCTTTTACATCTGAACATTGTTTTCTTTCCCTTTTTTTTTAATTTAGTCTTGGGTATTCTTTGGGGGGATAGACTCAGTGTTGAAGACTTGATGTTTGTGTGTGTGCATGCTTATGTAAATTTGTGTTGATGATGAGTTGGTTCACATTTGTGCTCTAATTTACTGACAGATTTAAGGGCCAAAATTTCTTTAAGTCAGTGTGTGTACTCAAAGGTGGAAAAACTGTCAAATTAGTTTATTACGCAGTTGATTTTTTCAAATTTAGACAAACACTTGCATTATGTGGCTCATTTATATTTTAAATTGGATTGAACTTAATCTTTGTGCTCTGCAAGTGCACCACATATGAAGCCATTTTGTTTTCGGACCATTACATATTAGGTCAACTTGATAAAGCCCAATATTAGCAAGATGCTACCTACTGTAGCAGAGTCTGACAAACTGCAGTCAGTAAATAAATGTTCTCTTCCAAGCTTGTATACTGCTACATAGAGTAGGCACATTAAATAACTATACCCAAAGCTTAACTGGCTTTTAGCACTCTAAAGACAACCTAAAAAATGCATAAAACTAACATGAAAGGTAGCACTTTCCAAGTGAAGTGAAAGAAAATAAAGCAAGGAAAAATGAGGCAGAGAGGCAGGCAACAGGAGCACACAGGAAAAACAGCTATATCATGTATATTATCCTTCGGCCAGTAAATTTAAGGGTGTCCGTTTGCGTTGGAACAGACTGGGCGTTATCATAATCGCCTGCTGCCTACTTGACAGGACCTTAAAGTGATCCTGTCATTTTATTTACACCCAGACCAGTGTGTGATTTACTCTGAAACACACGCACACACACACACACACATATATATCTATATATATATACAAACACTCCTCATTTCTAACTTCCCTAGCGAGCCTGGTCGGGTAGGTTGGATGACATCTTTTGATCAGAGCTGTCCAAAGAGATCAGAGCAGACTGGCAGGTAATAGATACCCAGGAACTAACCAGACTGCACTGTGGTTGTGTGCACTCCTTAAAGTGTGCACATGAGCTGCTATGTGTGGGAACAGAAAATCCAAATTTCTACTCTGTTCTTCATTATAGCATTAAGTTCAACAATGAACTCTGATTTGTTTGTTCTTCTTCTTTCTTTTGGAAAGTCACATCTATTCTGTAGTGGACTCATTAAGACCTGTGACAAAAATCAAGGAATTAAAGAAAAAAAGAAAGTGTCAAGTGGAAGAAGAGCAAGCCTGTGTGTTTGTGAAGCAGATTTGAGGTGATGGAGGCAGAAGGAGAGTGAATTAGAGAAACAGAGGCAGGAAAAAGGGAGAGCATGGCTGTAGCAGAGAGAAGAAACAAATGGAAGATAGTGGAAATGATGGATCTTGCTCAGCCCTGCTTGGCTAACTCTGCACACCCCACTGGTTTTTTCCTCTCTGCACAAACACAAACACACACACTCACACATTTATACTCCCACTGGGACGAGTGCTCATGACCCTAGGTTGCCCTGTGGGCTTTGAGAGTGTGACTGCTCCAAGTGCAAGCTATCTGAATAACAAAGCAGAGCCAGAGGATAATTTACTAACAGTCATCCTCTGATAATATTTATGTAGCGTGAGCAATATATTGTCTGTTCTCTCACACACACAAATACACTTTTGGTCAATTCTGGTTAAAGGTGGAGTAAGCTGTTCTAAACCTGCGTGCGTTTTGGCCAAATTCAGCAGATATGGCCTACTGTTCCACTGGATCTCCGTGCTGTGTATGTGCTGAAATATATGCAGTGTTTGTATTATCTTCTGGCTCTGTAATTGGAAAATCCTGGCTAAAATATCCACACGGTGCTGTTTCAGCCAGCTGGCAACAGGATACATTTGTGCACATGCACAGGACGGGGGGGGGGGATGTCGGAAAAGGAGCTGTCTCCTGATGCGAAGTCACTGTCCAGTGTGAGTGGCACATACATAAGCACAGCGAATAGGGTAACACAGATGTAGAAAAAACTTAGATGCAGATGTCTCTTATTTTTAAGTTAAAGGTCAGAGTAAAAACTGAAATACTCTTAATTAATTTTATTTCTTGACTCAATCAAGTGATTGTTCTGCTATTATAGTCACAGCAAAAGCAAAAAAAGGTCAACTCAAGCTCAAATAAGGCAACAACTGATAATAAATTCTTAATTACAATTCACTGAGCCTTTCTATACCTATCCAGGGTACAAGATTTGGGAAGATTGTTTCGTTAGCACCTGCACAACTCATATTCTGAGCATGCACCACTCACATCATGGATTGACTTGCATGGCATAATAACAAGGCAGCAGGAGTGAGAGGGACAGTAAAGCTGCCACATGCTGACATGCTAAACTCCCCAGCATTATTCCATTGCCAAGAGGGAGAGAGTGCCATGAAGCAGACAAAGTGTAGAAGGTCTAAGAAAAACGGAAACAAAGATTTCGACTGGAAATGAGTGAAAAGACACATTAATATCAGTGATATTAGTGTAGAAACAGAAGAGCTGATGAGCATGGAGAAGGATGGAGAGGCTAGTGTTTCTGCTTTGCATGAGGGTAACTAACTTTGCTGCTTCACAGCGCCAACATGAGGGTTGCCAGGTCCATGAGGGTTGCCAGGTCCATGAGACAAAACTGCCCATGAAAAGCAGCCATACATAACTCTGCATAGGTTTCTCTGAATAAGAGGCAGGCACTTTGTAGTGGATGCTATTGCATATTATCACGTCATGTGTGTGTCTGTGTGTGTCATTAATAATGTAATACATATTTTTTTGTTTGTTTAGAAAACTATTTTTTCAGGTTGCATTCAATTTATGTCTGCAGCTAAAAGTTTAAGCCACAGCAAAATATCCAAAGTAGCTGAGCTGCTGCAAACTACAAACTTGGCAACACTGACCAAGCTATATCTCCTGATGTTGCAATGTTAGCTGTGTTTAAGTATGACTGTCTGATGCGGGAAAAAGCATTGTTGATGTTAGCTTTGCAGCATTAGCGACACTTGCTTGATTAGTTGTGGTTTTGTTTACTCTGAATATGTCTTTAAAACACTTGAAAAAGATTTTGTAGCCACAAAAGTTTGTTATCACAGTGGGATTATTTCGCAAATTCTGTGCCAGATAGCATCACCTTTCTTCTTAGCTTAGCTTAGCTACAAACTGCAAGTTGTCTCTTGGGCCTCTTTGTCTAATGTCATGGTAAAAACGAAGGGAACAACCGGCATTATGCAATTTTATCTGGTTATATTTTAGATGTTCAAGTATACAGGGGATAAGGGACGATATAGGATACTATAATATTTGCTGAAGTCTTCTTCTGTTAGAAAGAGACCACTACCTTAGCTAGTCCAGTTGCTATCTTGTAGTAGTGATTTTCCAGTGTGAGTGCAGTATGCCACAGGACAGAACAGTTCAATCAGGCACAGCTTTTGTGTTTCATTTTTACCAGTCCTTCCTTCTATCTGGACAAGATCAGCTGATTATCAATGCAGAATGTCAGGCCAGAGTGTCACAGGGAGGAGAATCAAAATGTTGTGTGTGTGTTTATTGTATTAGATTGATTTAACCGAAACATTCATCCCCATCGGTGTAGTGAATGAGTTTGCAACAGGATTTAGATGGAAAGGATTTGAATATCTTTTGCGGGTGATCATGGCTGCTACAGAGCTCATCCCCGATCAAACAAAAAGATTCATCTGTAAATCCATGCTCAAGGTTATTAAACATGCTCATACATTTATTAGTCATGCATCCAATATGTGATTTCTGTGCATGAAGGAAATATCTAGGTTTTATATCAGAAATTGTGTGTCTGTGTGTGTGCTAGTGTTGAGGTAATGATTCTGTCTGACCAATCAGCAGTCTGCAGACTTCCTACATCACCCTATAGTCATCTCACTCTGAACCTCAGCACCCTAAAGAGTTTCGGTTACAAACAGTTGTTTTTGTTCTGCAACAAGCAAACAAAAATTAAAAAAAAGACCGTACCATGCACATGGATCTGTTATGTTACACAGCACTGTATAAACCCTTCAGTCCTTTAACTTATACACTGGTAAGTGATGCAAAGTTTTTGAAGAATCTATCAACTTTTGTCCAATATTACTTTCAATGCTGATACTTGACTTAATCATACACATGATTTTGTTATTCAAGTCAAGTCAAAGTCAGTTTTATTGTCAATTCTGCTGTACATACAAGATAGAAGAATAGAATAAGAAGAATAAAGAATAAACCTTTATTGTCATTGTACATTGTACAACAAAATTGAAAGTGCAGACCTTTCCAGTGCTATTTAAAATATAAAAATATAAAACTATGAAAAAAAAATAAAATTAAAAAATTAAAATAAAATGTAAATAAAATATACATACATACAATTCAACCACACATACATACAGAGAAAGGCTAAAAAGATATATCACACATACTTATACTATGTATGATTATAATTAAGTGATGTAATGGCTTTGGAAAAGAAGCTGTTTTTGAACCGGTTTGTTTTTGTTTTCATTATCCTGCATCTTCTGCCTGATGGCAGCAGTTCAAACAGATGATGTCCTGGATGAGTTCTGTCGGTGATTATGTTCTTCGCTTTCTTGTTGCATCGGGAGGAGTACAGTTCATCCAAGGAAGGGAGAGGGCAGCCGATAATTTTCTGGGCATTAGTGATGACCTTCTGGAGTGATTGGAGATACAGAGGAATCACACTTATGTTTTGCTTTTTGTCTTCTTTATGGTGTAAACATAATAAATAAGATCATAGATATGGATGGATTATTGCAACTGTCTAGCAAAAAACTGCTCCTTTGCATGTTCAAATTAACGGAGCAGAAATGTGGTGCCGTGTGAGGTTCTGAAATTTTGCAAGATAAGTTGGCAATCTGCTGGAAATTTCTTTATGTCTCATTTCAAATATCAGAGGGCAAATAAAATGAATTATATCTATTTATACATCCAGGATTAAGTCAACCTTTTGCATATCGATTGATTTAATGTTTGTTGTCCACTACAAATATAATCAGTCTCCAAAATATTACAGTAGCACAGGAAAGACACCAAAGACCCTTGGTGATATTTGGAATCACTTCCCTTTTAATTTGTTTTCTTTTTTAGCTCCTGTCCATTCTGCTAAAAGGCAGCTATTATGCTGTACACACATTAAAATAAAAGAAAAACCCACTAAAAATAAACATACCTGCATCAGTACCAGGACATGCATCAGTGAGAATGTCAGTGCTCTCTAATCCAGACATGCACTCTTGTGTTGGCAATGTTCGGGCAGCATGTGAATCCACTGTCAGGAGCTCCCCAGCTGAGTGGCATGGGGAGATGATTAGCCAAGCTAACACAGTTTTCTCACACACAAACACACAGAAACATATCTGGGCATGCACATGCATGCTACAACAGCATCTGTGTTCCTGAATAATCACAGTTGTGATGCTGCTCTCGCTAGAAGCAGGAACAATAACTCAAAATCTTAGGTCTGTACTCCCAAAAAAAGGATTTTTAAAACAAAAATAAAATATTTTAAGGCTTCTAAAGAATGAATATGACTCAAAAAGAACTATCATTAAAATATGCTCCAAAAGGTGCAGAGAAGAAAACTGTACTTTACTGTGCATTGTAATGTTAGACACCTATATTTTAGCCTTTATATTTTATATTAAATGGTGATATTGAGTGAATGATCATAGTATTTAACTGGTTAGAACAGTCAAATGTTTTTGTTTGTTTGTTTTTTGGGGAGGTTAAAAATCCTACTCACTAAATGGATTAATAAAATTTAATTATCCTATTTTAGCAATACTATTACTATGAACAAGAAAATAAAAAGTAAATAACTCCAATCATTACAGTGAATGATGTAAAGAAGCTAGAAATACTGTTATTTTACTTTGTATATTTACCACAATTACAGAATACCAGTAGAAAATTTGCACCGACCCATTCAAATTACTCGTCAGGTGTGTCCAAACTTTTGGTCTGAGCTGTAATTTTACAACAGTACTTTTATTATTTTTACATGACAGCACAGCATGTGGAGTGATATTTCTTGCAACATGGCTCTCCATTGGACAAGGATTAGTATCCCATCTTCCAGTGGTACTGTAACAACGGTATGTTGCAGCCGGTTGAAGGTACGGCTCCATTCATCAGGCATCTGGGTCGATCAAACACCTCCTGGGATCAATGGCACGCCTCGCCAGTCCCTGCACTCACTGGAGACAGCCATCTCTCACACACACACACATGTGCACACACAGAATTCATCTAACCAATTTGTCTGTGCATGTCAAATCACAATAATTAAGCATTATCGATCTCAGATTCAATTAACTTCATTAATGTGGGTTGCACTGGTGATTGGAGAAGGATAGAAATGAGGGAGAGGGGTGATGCTGGAGATTATAGGATCTAATCAAGAGGGAAAAGGGCAGAGGATTGGATGAATGGAACACATAAATATGTAGAAGCACACTCGCACAAAGGGAACATCAGAGAAAAGTTGGGTGAGGGTTGTTTTTATCTGTGGCCTACAGACATGCCCTCAGCTTTATCAATGGAAAAAAAGAAAAAAAAAGAAATGCTGCCCCACATGAGACTGATGTGGACTGAGTGTCTTTCTTCATCTGTCCCATCACACACATACAAACAGAAAAACTGCATGATCTAACTTGAAGTGTGTTACGTGGTTATATAAGTATAATAAACTGTTTCCTACCATCACATCTGCAGACTGCAGAAGGATCTCCTCGCTTAATGCACAGACAGGAACACACAAGGATGCCGTTCGGCTTCACAAACTTTCCAAGTATTTTTGTTCCACTTGAGATAAGTGTCTATAAGATGTCCACATATTATAGAGCCATATGATGAAGGATTTTTGATGTTGTTCAGATGCAAAGAATATTTTTAGAGCTCCTCTACCTTTCTAAGAGGCAACAATGCTTTTCTGCCCTTGTTTCAAAATCTGTAGTGTCGCCCAGCCGGATCCTCCTGAGCAGGAGATCAAACCTCCTCTTTCACCCTGCCGACAATTCATCTGGAACTCTTTCTATCTCTCTCTCCTCTAATTAAAAAGCACCTGCGTACCTGGTGTGTTTGGCCCGGGTTCCCACTCCAGCTGTCCTGTGTGTGTTTGTGCATGGATGTGTTTCGCCATATTTATCTCAGTATTTTGGGTCATAGTGTTGTGTGAACCTCTCAGTCTGGGCCTAAGCCAGTGGCCTTGGGGATCATCTCTGCATGTCCACGTGCGTCTGTATGTGTGTGTGTGGCCTCATTCTTGACTTCTTTCCAAGACCTGGTTCTCTCGTCCTCCTCCTACTCCTCCTCCCTCAGTGTCTTCACCCTGTATCACATTTATCCATGTCTCCTTTCTCTTTCTTCCTTCGGTTCACACTATAAATTTTGTTGCGGATTTATTTGACTGCAGTTACTGCAACAATAAATACAATATTGGAAAAGAAATAGAGTGACCCTTCCTCATCTTGAGCTCCTTATATATGCCGTAAACATAGCAACTGCATTTTTTTAACAAGTTATTTTGGCTTGTGAATCGGGGGTGGGGCAATAAACAGCCAATAAAAACACAACAGTGACTTCCTATTGTGGAGAAATGAATATTATTCCAGTAATTATAATACACACAAAACTGTACAGAAAAAAAGGAACAGAAATGCATGAGGTTTTTTCTGCATTGCTAAGCTAATATCACAGGATATATTGGAGATTCTGTGTGAAAATCTATAAGCCAGAAAGACGTCAGTGGTAGAAATGTAAATGCAAAATTGACTAAACAGACAAATCATCAGAAAATTTACTATCAACAATTAAAGAGTCACTGTATTTAAAAAAAAAACTAAATGGATGTATGAATGAATAAATATCATTGTTAAGATCAATCCATCTGGAACACATTTAGACACAAAGATCATTTAATCGCATCTAATTCAGCTGATTAAAAAAAAATCAACTTTAAAAAGCCAGATTTGTAAGCATAAGATATTACATCAATGTTGAAATTGTAGAATTGACTCTGTATAATTTATTTATCCAATCAATGCCTGTAGCTGTGGTTAAGCTTAGCCTGTCAATGCAGTTTATTCAATTCAGACTGTTGTATTGATTCATTGTTTCGTTGTTCCTGTAAAAATTCCTCCAAATTTCACCATTATCTGCCTCAAATGAGTCTAGAAATCAGTGATGTGCTTCATGCTCTGTGTAGATGGGTGAAGTCAGCAGACAAAGATTTTATTCAGCACAATGGTTTCACTAGCACATGCTACTTTTCACTTCCTCTACTTGTTTCTCTTTACATATCATGGACAGATGGGAATACAAACACAAACAAATAAGCGCTTTTTTCTTCTCACAAAAAAATGTTGCTAATTTGATGTGTAGGTTGAGTTTTAAAAGGTGATTTCACATTAATGTTTGGCCTTGATGGGAGCTCCAGGCTGCTGTGTTCCACTGTTTCCTCAGTCAGAGCATTGTTCTCTTAAACAGCTGTCGTTTTGGCTGATGCAGAACAGATGGCATGTACATGCGGGTCTCCTCGGCTGCACGTATGTGCAGGCGGTGGATGTGTCTTTGAGACAGAAGGAGAGAGAGAGAGAGACAGAGGGAGAGGAGGAGAGATGAGGGAACTCTGAAAGAGGGTAGAGCACAGTAATGTGTTAGTCTGTCAGTGTGTGTATTGTTTCCACCAATGTCAGAATATGCAGCAGAAATGGGATATCATTGTTTTGAAATGGCCATATTTTAATATGATAAAAGAACAATTACATCAATTCATACAGTGTTGATAAGTGTTATTAACCCCAACATTTTTTAAAAAGCTTTCAAGTGTTTCAGAAAAATCCTTTTTGTTACATTAAATGTTTGAAACAAAGAGACTTTGCCTGAAGGCAAAGAGATGTTACACTACAACACTTACAGTACAATTGGTGTGTGTGTGTCTGTGTCTAATGTGTAAGGGACTCTGGGATAACTGTTTCTGTATGCATCTGTTTATCCCACGGCAGTGTTGTATCATCGCCAGTGGCAATGAAGGGCCTCTGACAATGACAAAGACTCCTCTCCGTTTTGCTGCTGATGCAGTACCAACACATGCACAAGTTCACACACAACTACCAGTGCTCAGTGAGAAATTGGAGTTGGCAACAAATGAAGTGTGTGGTATGACAGAGCTGGTATGCTGCACAGGTATTACTTGCAGCCCCAATTTACTGTGTTTTCATAAAACTTTAGGCAATATGTGGAGTTACATTTCTAACCTAATTACCTCACGCAAATGTACAGTATTTTGTGTTCCTGTTTGTCAAACAGAAGGCAGTTATTCTTTTTCGTTATTTATTAAATCTTATGGTATCTTTGGAAATGGCAGATTGTGATTAAACATGTACTTCTGTGCCACACCCATTCAGCTGACCAGTTCATTCTGCATTTACATACCAGATTAGATAAATGATACCCTGTTACAGAGAGGAATGCTCAACACAAGGCCACTCTCGTCTACACGCGCTCTACTTTGCCATGTAGTTGCTAAAGCATGCAGATGTTTGTGTGTACATACGTTGTGTGTGTTGTGGTTGTAATTCAAAAACCCAACCCTGTTTTTAAAGAGAGCATAAATCATTTTTCCCTTGATGTTATTTTATCCCTTTTATAGACTTATTAACAAAAGAAACGTTCAGAGATTTACAAAGAGGGGAGATAGTGATTTGTCTTGATACATCTTTTCTCTCTATGATTTCCATTGTATTATTCTTAAACTAAAGGGATTTGAATATAAATTGAAAGCTGCAAGCCCTTTCCCTGAAGCTAAACTGTAAATAATAACTCTAAACTTTTTTCTAATCTTTGGTAATTGAAGCAAATGGGTTTTGCGGGGAGAGATTTGTCGCTGGCAAAAATACATACATTTTTTTTATTTACGAGGAGGCAAGGGCTGAGCAGTGTAATGAGTGAAAATGCATGCTTAATTTAAATGGCGAGTGTGTCTGTTAGGGAATGCATTAGAGTCTGCAGAAGAAGCGTAAGACATATTAATTGACAGACAGGAACCGCTGTCTCCGAGGTTGATACAAGTAATTTATTACTTCAGAAACGAATGCCACCGCCAGAATGTGCTTCATTAATTTCAAATTTAGTTTTAATTTCAAGCTGTTGCCCCTTGAGAAGAATAAGGTGGCAAGTCCTGTTTGAGGAGACATTTTTCCCTCTCTCTCACTTCATCTTTCTCGTTCGCTCCCTCCCTCTCTCTCTGGCTGTCTGATTTTCTGCAGTACAGAACAAAGACCTGGGGGTGGAAATGGAGAGTTGTGGGAGGACTTTGTAAAACAATGTCAGTGTAAAAGAGAAAAGTTAGAACAGAACTACTCAACTACTGTTTAGGATAGTAAATAATTTGTGAATGTCATAAGATATGTTCTCAGTGTAGTTCTAACAAATCTCTATGTGTTTTTTTCTTTCTGTCTGTCTGAGCAGCATATGTCCCTGAGGATGAAAAGGAAGCAGCCCTTTTGGATGAGGACCTGGATGGAGAAGACTCAGCTCAGGAAGGGGAGGAGCCTGCTGCCAAGCTTCTGTGTCAAGACAAGGACTTTCTTCTCAAGGACAGGCCAGGATGCACTGGCATCCGCGACTCCCCCAATGCTGCTGACTTTTCCGGTCAGGATCTCGACAGCGAGTCTCACCTGAGTGAATCCAGTGACAGACTGTCTGATTTTGAGAGCTCCTCACTTAAAAATGAGGATGATGTCCTCCTTTCTAAAGACCCCTCCAACGCATTGTCTCCAACTTCTTCAGCCATGATGGCTGCAGTCAATGCCACTGCCTCAGTTAGTGGAGACGAAGCCATACTCGCTGCAACAGGTTCTGTGGCTGATAGCCTTGAGAAAATGAAGGCCATTTACACCTCCTTCCTGACCAATTCCTATTGGTCTACACTGAATCTGAACCTGAGTCAGCCTCCAACAGAAAAACCCCCTCGCAGTCATAGCAGCAGTAGTAGCAGCAGTAGCAGTAGCTGTGGAAGTGCAAGTGGAGGATTTGACTGGCATCAGACAGCTATGGCTAAAACTCTCCAGCAGGCCTCACAGAACCACCACAACAGACTGAACCTGGTTCAGCATCCCACAGTGGCTGTGTCCGCAGCTTGTACAGAGCCCAACCTCTTTAGTACTGTCCAGCTTTACCGGCAGAGCTCCAAGCTCTATGGCTCTATATTCACTGGTGCCAGCAAATTCCGTTGTAAGGACTGTAGTGCCGCATATGACACTCTGGTGGAGCTCACAGTACACATGAATGAAACAGGCCATTACCGTGATGATAACCACGAAACAGATGGAGAGGGTGCTAAACGCTGGTCAAAACCCAGAAAACGTTCCTTACTAGAGATGGAGGGGAAGGAGGATGCACAAAAAGTTCTCAAGTGCATGTACTGTGGACACTCCTTTGAATCCCTTCAGGACCTAAGTGTCCACATGATCAAGACAAAACACTACCAAAAAGTGCCTCTGAAAGAGCCTGTTACACCAGTGGCAGCTAAGATTATCTCCTCAGCTCGAAAGAGAGCCCCCATTGACCTCGACATCCCTAGCTCACCTGACTCTACTGGAGGCACCACACCCAAGCCCACCTCCCTCAATGAAACACATGACATACTCCAAAAGGTTGCCAACCCCTATATTACACCTAACAATCGCTATGGACACCAAAATGGTGCCAGCTATGCCTGGCAGTTTGAATCCAGGAAGTCTCAGATCCTCAAATGCATGGAGTGTGGGAGCTCTCATGATACACTGCAAGAGCTAACTGCTCACATGATGGTAACAGGACACTTTATTAAAGTTACCAACTCTGCCATTAAGAAAGGCAAACCAATTATAGAGTCATCAACTCAAGTCCCAATATGTAATTCTGCAGCTGAAGAAAAGGTGCAGTCTGTTCCCCTGGCTGCCACAACCTTCTCCCCTCCTCCTGCCCCAGTGCCTCCGCCAACCAGCATCTCACCCACTGCAATGGTTGTAGAAATTAAAAAAGAAGAGAGAGAAGAGGAATGCACTAAAGAGTCAGTTATCAACAATGGCAACAATCCCAACAAAGATAAAAGGGCAGGGGGGGACGATGAGTCTGAGGAGAAATTTGATATTTCTTCAAAATACACTTATCTAACTGAAGAAGATCTGGATGCAAGTCCAAAGGGGGGTCTTGATATTCTCAAGTCACTGGAGAACACAGTAACCTCAGCCATCAACAAAGCCCAGAATGGAGCTCCAAGCTGGGGTGGATATCCCAGTATCCATGCTGCCTATCAGCTCCCAAACATAATGAAGCTCTCTCTTGGTAACTCTGGAAAGAGTTCTCCCCTTAAATATATGTTCCCTGGAGGGGAGATTCTCTCACCCACTGGTAAGGGCCACCCGCTGATCTCGCCTCCCAGCCGCCAAAATTCTCCTTTGCCCAAAAACAACTTTCACGCAATGGAGGAACTAGTCAAAAAAGTTACAGAGAAAGTGGCCAAGGTTGAGGAGAAAATGAGAGAACCCAGTACTGCTGTGAGGGATTCTCCTCTGAGACAAGCCACGCCCTCACCTTGCCACAGCGAGGCCGAGGAGTCAGCCCGAGAACACTCACCTAAAGAAAATGGAGCAGGAGACTGTAAAACTCCTGAGAATGGAAAGGAAAAAGAAGTAGGAGATGGAAATGGAACACATCACAAAGATTCAAATGGTAATATTTCCATGAAGGAATCTGTGGAGAATGGAGTGGAGCCAACTAGTGTTGCATCCCCGTTGCCTGCCTCTCTGTGTGGCAGCACAGCTATCATCACTGACCATCCACCTCCAGAACAGCCGTTTGTCAACCCTCTGAGTGCACTGCAGTCAGTAATGAACGTTCACCTGGGAAAGGCTGCCAAGCCCGCTCTACCCTCCCTTGACCCCATGAGCATGTTGTTCAAGATGAGCAACAGCCTTGCAGAAAAAGCAGCTGTAGCATCCTCCACCCCAGCACACACCAAAAAGACCAATAATGACCACTTAGACCGCTACTTCTACCAGCAACATGTAAACAATGACCAACCTATAGATCTCACCAAAGGAAAAAATGCTGACAAAAGCAGTAATGGGGGCTCTTTGGGTTCAACGGCTCTCTCCTCCACCACCTCCACACCGTCAATTTCGCCCTCTTCTGCTGTCACTATGACAAAGGCTTCAGCAGCAGTAGCTTCCTTTATGTCCTCGTCACCTTTGAGAGAAAATGCCCTCTCAGATATTTCTGATATGCTGAGGAACCTGACGGAAAGTCAGGCTGTGTCCAAGTCCTCAACCCCTACCAGCCAGTCTGAACGTTCTGACATTGAAGGTGCCACACAAGAGGAGACAGAAGAAGTTTCACCGGCCCAGAAGCGTAAAGGCCGCCAGTCCAACTGGAACCCTCAACACCTCCTCATACTACAGGCCCAGTTTGCTTCTAGTTTGAGGCAAACGAATGATGGCAAGTACATGATGTCTGATCTGAGCCCACAGGAGAGAATGCACATCTCCCGTTTTACTGGCCTTTCAATGACAACAATATCCCACTGGCTGGCTAATGTCAAGTACCAGCTGAGAAGAACGGGAGGCACAAAGTTTTTGAAAAACTTGGACTCAGGTCACCCTGTGTTCTTTTGCAGCGATTGCGCCTCTCAGATTCGCTCACCTTCCACCTATGTCAGCCACCTGGAATCTCACTTAGGTTTTCGTCTTCGGGACCTGGCTAAGCTTTCTGGGGAGCAGCTGCTCAGTCAGATATCACAGCAACATCATCATCGTCACAAGGGACTATCTGAAAAACTATTCTCTCATCTTCATCCATCCAGCCACCCTTTACCCTCCTCTCTACCGACATCCATATCCTCGTCCTTACCCATGTCCATGTCCTCGTCCTTAACCACATCTTTGTCCTTGACTGAATCCCCACCGTCCCCTGATGATGACGACAGTGGGGTCGTCTACCAGTGCAAGCTTTGCAATCGGACTTTTGCGAGCAAGCATGCAGTAAAGCTTCACCTGAGCAAGACTCATGGCAAATCCCCTGAGGATCATCTCATGTATGTGTGTGAGATGGAAAAACCGTAGCACTGGCTGGGGACAATGCAGCACTTTTTCATTATGGTTCACTTTTTCTTGCTCTGTCTCTCTTTAGCCTTTCACAGACTTTATAAAAGGAAGGATTATAAAAAGTGATGGAACTGCACAAAGATGCCATAAAACTACTGCTATGAGTGTCGGCACATGGTTTTTCATTTTGTATTGTAGCAGTTTTTCTTTATGTTTGTTTTTTTTTTTTCTAATTTTGCTCATGTGTGAGGTAGACTTGTCTTGCCCAACACTCTTGGTTTTAGTGATCTTCTTTGACTGGAACAGACTTTTTCTCAAAGGTTCAAATTGAGGCTGTTGTCATTGGGTCTATATGATATATGAAGGTTTAAAAGAGATTCTAAATGATGTGGTGAGTATTTTTCGCATTAAAGGAAATGGGTTTGTTTATATTTTGGCATCACTGAGGTGTTATAAGCTGCATGCATAAATAAAACAGTTTAGTTAAAACATTTATAACTAAATCTGGTGCACTTTCCCTGATTTTGGTTTCTTTTCTCCTGACTGGTCTATTGTTTTGTTTAGATTTTTTTTCTATAAAATTTTCTATGCTGGAGTCAGCATTTAAAATTTAACCCTCTGAGTACGTCAAAGCACCTGGGATACAAACACCACTGACTCAAGATTTAAGATTGGGAATTATTCAAGCTGTTGTGAGAATTAGATGTGCATTGGGTCTGCAGTGCTTGTTTCCTAGACATTTAGTGTGCTGAGTCTAATCCTAGACATGAAAGCATTTTTTTAAAAAGGATATTCTACATTCAGTCCAAGATTTTATTCTTGAACTTCACATTTGTCTGGCTTATGCTCACAGGGCTTGACATAAGCACTGTATCTGGAGAAAATATAAAATTAAAAAAAGAGAGAAATATTTTACTTTGGTTGATCAGGGACCTATGTTAATTCAGGTCTGTGTAAAATATGTATATAGAAACATACTAATTAATTCCTGTCTAAATTATGCATCATTTTTATATTTTTAATTTAAAATGATTAAGACTATTTGCTGGTGCACAGTATATGAAGACATAAACTTGTTTTGCACAATAGTTTTATAAGTGTGTTATGTAATCTAAAGATATTACAAAAAAAAGGGAGGTAACAAAAGAGTGACAACAGTTGAATCTTTTTATTCCCAACTCGTGCTCAAAGGGTTAAAGAATCTTTTTTTAATAAAAGCTTCTCTACATGTGCCCCTGTATGAACACTAAAAAGATATTAAAGGTTGTACAAAAAGATGTTACTTTATGAAGATATTTCATGTATAAACTGTTATTTATAAGCACTCTTGGTTGTTTCATATTGTTGAATGCCTTTTTGATTGATCCTTTTTTTTCTTCTTCTTTTGTTCTAATTACTCTGCCATGATTCCACACTGCAGCTTTATCTTTTGGATATGAAAGGTAACCATGGTTACACTAACCTCATGAGTGACAAGTTCTGCTACATTTTTGGCAGTTAATTTGCTGAAGTAACTGACATCTGCCAGTGTAGAGAAATAATAATAATATTAATAATAATAAAAAAAATCCTTACGTGTAAAATATTGGCATGTAAACAGCACAGATACTGTTATGCATTCTGTGCCGTTAGTCTTTTTTCATTTGGTTCTTTGGTTTTCTGTTGTTGTTGTTCTTGACAATGAATCCCCATTATATGACTTCGTATAACCTTGTTTTCTACTGCAGCATTAAAAAAAGGAAACAGTTTTTTTTGCAGTTTTGTGTGTGTGTGTACATTCTGTGTGTCATGGCTATCAATTATGTGTGTTCTGTGCAGTCCCTAATGAGCACATTAGACTGAGAGTGTGTCAACGTCTGTCTGTGACGAGCTGCAGACTAGTTTACAGTGAGTGGCAGCAGCAGGGCCGTGTGGAAGACAAATACACACACCCTCACACACTCATTTTCAGACATGCAAACAGACACCATCAATGTTCAGCTTTCCTGTAGACTCTTCTGTTATGTTAGGGCTTTAGACTAAGTCATATACTGCATATTCACCACTGAGATGGTAGTGTTTCATAAACAATAACAAAATGTGTTGGTTTTTTTTACTTTGCAGGAGGGCAGAGGATAATTTAGCAAAAAACTGCTCTTAGGTAAATAAAAAAAAAGTCTATTCTGCTTTCATGATTTAAAAAATCTAATCTAAACTAAATGTTGATGCAGGCATGGACTGGGATTCTTCCCTATGTGAAAGCATGGCGTGCAGCAACACAATGATCCAATTCATCCAGTCAGTTTAAAAACAAACAGCAGACTGAGTTATGAACTCACAATATTTCCCCATCTGGGATATAAGATGACCTAAACACACGTCCACACACACACACATGCACACCCCCGCACGTTTCCTTTCCAGCTCTATGATAATTACCTTGGACCTTTATTTTGTGACTACATTCCACAAGGGGGAAAAAATCTGACAGATATATATATATTTAGACTTGATGAATGATGACAGCAATCCTGACAAGATGAGCAGGGCCTTTCAAGTCTTTATTCTGAGGTTGATTTATTTATTTTTTTTGCTGTTGTTTGTCTGCTTTTATTGTGTGTTTGTTTTTCCCTCCCAGCTGGAATTGTGATTTAAAATGAATCAAATAGGAATAGACAGAGTAAGAACATTAAGATTACAAGAGAGACAGAGATGGAGAAGTAGAATTTAAGTGTAGATACTAGCAGGAGATACAAATGCAGAGAAAAAATAACAAAGTGAGACAGAGTTAACATGAATTCTAAAACTACATCTCAATTTCTCTGCTCTGTTCTGCTATTTAAAATACCATACTGGGAAAAAACAAAATAAACAAACAAAAGAGAAAAAACCTGGGTGAACACATACATTACATAGATGCATAAAACACAAATTGCTCAAAATTCTACAGAGTTGCAGTTTTCTCCTCTCCCTCACACATATACACTTAAAATACAAAGGCACAGGCACACACACGCACTTCTCAACAGCCAGGTAGAGGGACTTCATCCACAATGACAAGGTGCCACTGTGTGTGAAAATGTCAGCCTTCAACAGAGCAGCTTGAAGTCTGGCACCGTATTTAAGGCCCTCATTAGCCTTAAAGAAAATATGCATGAAACTGAAGTGTAAAAAAGCCATTTTCTCTCTTCCTGTCCTCACATCAGGAGAGCAGAGACAAGGGCTTATTAAGGTTTTAAACCTTCATCCAGGAGACAAAAGGTACCACCACTGGGCTGTGCTTACACACAAACACTCAGACAAACAGTGATTATTGGCATTGACAATGTGGGTTAAATCC
>JAOXYM010000001.1:35375388-35412919 GCA_028567055.1 Leptatherina wallacei
GCAGCTTATGCTACCATGCTGCTGTAAGTTTTACAGAATTATATCTTGTATTGTTCTGCTCAGGTAACCACAGACATCACATTAAATGGCATCACCTTATTTGTTGGTGACATATGTGTCTCCAAAATGCCTCAGCATACCATGGGCTCCAATGTATACCTATACCGTGACAATGCTGACTTTGTACCTCTCACCAAAGGCAGTCAGCTGGTCTTTCTCATGGCTCGTAGAACCCAACATCAGATTTTCCCGTTATTTGACCACAGAAGAATCTACTGTTTCTGTCCATCTGAGACAAGCCCCTGTCAAGCAAACTCAATGGGGATTTTGAACAGAGTTGATATATGGTTTCCTTGCATTTTACGGTTTCAAGTTACATTTATAAATGAAGTGACAGACTTTGTTGAGTGACGCCTGAGCCCATACAGTTTATTCATTACCCTTGCATGACGGTTTCTCATGCCATGTCAAATGCGGGCTTGAAGGTCAAGGGTATCCAACAATGGTTTCAGGTGTTGCATGTCATGTACAGGAAATTTCTTTCGGCCTCCTAAATCATTTTACAATGTCACGCACTGTAGATGGTAAAAAGATCTTTACTATTTAGCTGGTATAGCTTGTATAAGTGTGATCTGTTTAAACAAACACTCACAATTAGGGGTGTAACAGTGCATTTATCCATATTTGGATGTTTTGGAACGGAAAGTTTGGTACGGATCAGAGGCCAACCGAGTTCCTACATGGAACAGTAACTGTGCTGCACTATAGCCTCTGACTAGCAGATGTTATTGCAAACAACAGGAGAAACCAGAGCTTGATGACCTTCTTCTGTCGTTATCTCCTGTTTGGGAGAACTTTGGCTTCCCAGTGAAATATGTAAATGGACAAAGACAAATGGATAAGATGAAAGCAGTCTGTCAGACTTGTATTGAGCTACATTCGAAATCGGTTCTCCTTGCAGCACCGCTCCCTCCACATGTGGATAGAAACGCAAACTTAAAAAAAAAAAATCCTCTTTTATCATTAATGGTTGAAGGGTTTTTATTTTGAATACAGACATTATCTGAAAATATGTGCTCAATCAAACAATTTTTTGGTAACCAAACATGTCATAGCCTTATTATTAATCAGATGTTACTTTATATTTTACAACATACATGTAACTCAAGTTTTACTTTTTCAAAGAAAACATTGAACTGTGGATTAAAATAATATTTGTACAAGTTTGCATGAATTTTCTTTATTTTTCTCTTGAAACATCCCTCCCTCCTTTAGAATATGTGCAGATACTGTTCATTAAAATAGAGGAGACTAATCTTTATTTATGTCATATCTTTATTTATTTAAGAATCTTTTAGATTTGTTCCTGTTTGCACCAAAGTTAAACAGTTTTACTTTTTGCATTTGTTCCCTTACTGTACCAAACAGAACAAGCCATGACCTTAAAACCAAGGTACGTACTGAACTGTGACTGTGGCGTACCGTTATTCCTCTACTCACAGTGCATGGAGAAGGGCTTTCGCCATTGTTTCTTCAGTTTGTTGTACAAGAACCTTGTTGTGACATGCAACATCTGCATGATCCTTGCTCTAAACGCGAGATAAACACTGATAAGGAATATCTGGTAACTAAAAGAAACACATAGACTCAGCAGGTGAGCCATTTTTTCACAGGAGCAATGCTGACACCACCTGATGGAGCAGCCACCCCATATTCTGCTGGACTCAAACCCTCCACTGTGTGAAGTGGGATTAGGTGAGTGGGCTTTTTTCTCACATGCACTTATCAGTGTGATTAGACCACAGAGAAAGAGGTACATCTTTGCTGTGTTAAAGTTAACATGCATCTTTCGCAGCTTGGCACCACAGAAGAGCTTCATCCTCACTGTTTGCTGCTTTGAAAATAATTTTATGACTTCAAAATCCATGTAAGTGTAACCTTCCTTGCTAGCTTAACTATAAACTGGCCGTTGTTTCTTGCGTTACTTTGTAAAAATGAACGGAACAACCTGCATTATGCAGTTTTACTCGGTTATGTTTTAGATGTTCAAATTCCTAGTTGTCCTGACAAATATATATATATATATATATATATAATGTATGATCCACGTATAAGCAAGATCCAGAGACATTACTAAGTTATTAAGTGAAAAGTTAGGTGTGCATGTTTCTAGAGCTATTTAAATATAAAAAGTATAATAGCTACATAAATCATGTAACCATTTCACACAGTGCATATGGGGAAAAAAGGAAGAAACGACTGAAATAGCTGTATAGCGGACGTAGGCATTATTTATATATTGGTTTTTTCACATGCATATTTTCATGGTGACTAGGTTGGCTTTTAGAGGTGATGCAACGTAGTTGAAAACCTGCTTCAGTCCCAACTGCTCTGAGATGATCAAAATCCAATCAATAACAGACATTTATTCATCACAAAAAAAAGCTTTGTCATGTTTCTTCTATTTTCAATTAAATACAAGGTTTAAAATAACTTGGAAATTGGTTATGGTCTTTTGGAAACATGGATTCACAGCAATTATTTCAAATCGTCCCGCTGTGCGGATTTTAAAGGGAAGCTGTCTTACTGAGCTTCACTGCTTGTAGCTGACTATGCTGGTGAACATTAACGTCTTAACACAGGTTTAGGAGATGGTACAACGTGCCAGTGCACCACACCTTCATTGTAGCCCACACAATGCAACCGTCACAATCCCCCAGGAACACAGTGAGAGCCTTCACCACAGTAAGCTGCTCACATGCATTTGTGGAAGGTGTGCTGCTGATTCAGATAGCTTTATCTAAAATAGGGGGACTGGTGGGAGGGCGGGAATACAAGCTCAGTGGATCCACTCCTCACAATGGAATCACGAAGCATAACACAAATAAAGCCAAGGTACAAGCAAGCACACACAAACACAAACACACGCCAGGAGAATGCCCTGTCCATCTTGGTTTCTCTTGATTTCTTTTTCTATTCCTGTTTGTTCGCTTTCCATTCTATTCTTTATATTAGAAC
This sequence comes from Leptatherina wallacei, assembly GCA_028567055.1. Classification (NCBI taxonomy): domain Eukaryota; kingdom Metazoa; phylum Chordata; class Actinopteri; order Atheriniformes; family Atherinidae; genus Leptatherina; species Leptatherina wallacei. Next base: position 35,378,407 of record JAOXYM010000001.1, read on the forward strand.
ACAATACAGCAGTCACAGGAACACTGCTACCTCTTGAAATAGTCAGCAACTGCCTCACACATCCAATTATTTATTTAACTCTACAAAACATAATATATTCTTTGTTGCAAAAATATTATAAAGAGTTCCTTTTTAAAATCTGAGATCTAGTCGTAGTCAAGTATGTGTCAATTAGATTAGTGAATTCCCCTTTGGACTTATTTGTCAGAACAAATCTATGCTGCGTGTCCAGCTTTGATAATGATGACGACTTATTCCTGAAGAGAAAATGAAAAGACCATCAAAAGTTCTCAATGAAACACAAACGAGAGAAAATAATTTTAAAAGAATAAAAGCCCTCAGTGCCCAGAAGCAAAATCCAAATGACTTTGATAATCTACTGAATTCCTTTTAACACCACTCACACATCACATCTTCCATAGTTTTTGAAAAATGGAAAGAAAACAGAAGTCAGTGAAGGTATTTAGGATCCCCAGTGAATTAAACCATTATGAAGAAAAAAGAAATTCCTTTCTACGTTTAATGTTTATTGGAAAACTGCTGTCAAGCCTCAAAACTGTGATGGACATGAGAATCTGGGTGATGGCATTGTTCTTTTAAATACTTTTATGCTTACATTGGCATTCAGCTCCAGCACAGAACTGCCTCACATTTCTTGCACGGCTGTCAACGCCTCAAAAACTCCAAGTTTAAAGCCCTCAATATTTTTAAAGCATAGAATATTTATTAAGGCAACAATCAAATTTCAATTCAGAAAAAGAAATGTTATTGTTATGCATTATCCACAATGAAGATCAGCTAATCTGAATCATTTTGCCATCGTGAGAGGAGCACAAACAAAACAGAAAATATAATCTCTCTTCTTCAACAACCAAAGCCCCAATAAGCATGACTAAAATACCAGTTTTCTTTCATTTAAAGAATTATTCACTAAGAGCATAAAAACATTTTTTCGCTGTTTTTCTCTCTTGTTTGGTATTTTATGGATTCTTCATGATGTAATTTACTACTTACGAAATGTAAAAAAAAAAGTGGATTTGTTGGATCAGTATGAAACAAAAGCAGTGTTTATTGTATGTGCATTAATGGCCAAAACAAGAGTTTAACTAAAAGAATATAAAGAGAAAGTTTGACTGAAGGAAAAAAAAAGAAAGACAGGCATCTGACCTGATGAGAAGCACACGAAACAGCTCTGAACCACGGAGTAACAAACTGATGCCCCAGATAGATTCTCAGGCTGCTTTACTGAGACTTTTCAGGGTACAATGATTGTAATTACTAATTATATGAAAATATGGGTGATGTTGCTGTGCTTAATCATACCTAAAATTTTGTAAATACAAGCTGTCGAATGGGAAAAAGAGTTTATGTCAGCCTCTTGGTGATAATTACAAGCATGGCATATGGAAATACTTTGTGGTCACTGATTTTTCCCCTCTTGGCATCTTGGGTTACAGAAGTTTGTCATAATATAGAGCAGCCATTCCTTGTTGCTTTCAATCCCGCGTAAGCTACATTAAATCCTAAATTACATTTTCAACTAATCTGCCTGTTTGCTTGAAGATGATTTAAAAGTAAAATAACAACCTCCTGTTCAGCATCTTGTGTGGTCTTACCTGCAGCGACAAAATACACTGAACACTGAACAAAATACTTTTCCCTAAACACAGCATAAGCACTTGCACAACAGTAACAAACCAAATTGAACTCATTCAGATGTAAGACATCAAAGAAATGTTCTAAGAGACCAACAGATCACTCTCTGCATCTCTGTCTTAAAGCCTCTTAGTAGTTAATTCACCAGAGAAACTCTTCTGGTAACATTAGCGGGCCTTGATTTGCTAATATCTTGATTTGAAGAAAGTTATTCATTTGTACAGTCGCTGATGTCTTAGATCATAGGAATGACATATGTAAATTCTGTTTGGGTAGGGTTCTCAGGCTAGATTCCTTAGGAAGACTATGGGAAGTGTGCCAAGAGACTGGGAAGTTACACATCAAAGTCATACATCAGAAGCAGCTTGGAGGTAAAATTGTGACATTTATTTGCTTTTTTAATAAAATATTTAAAGAATTCTTACAAGGGTTAACTTTCATATTCTAGTACTGCTCTGAATCTTCTTTTTGGTGCCTATGGGAAAGAGACAGACATTTATCTACTTAAATAGTAAGAGATTCACTTATTATACATTACCTGCACACAAGTAGGGAATATGCTTCAAAGATGATTCAGGATAGCCTTCGTTTTGTGACTAAATGTCTTGTTTCGAGCCCAGTCTCACAGAAAAATGTGAAATAGTCATGAAACATAAAACTTGTTACTCTTGCTGAAAATCTAATTTTTCTATTTTACTTGTTTTTTTCTACAGAACACAACTTTCAAAGTCACTTGGGGTTTATGTATCCAGCCACAAATCCAGGACAAAAATATTTCTATTCACAATTTATCCCAATTTTTTCCCAACCTGTAACACCTTATTGTAACCCCTACCTTTAACCTTAAACCACATTTACTATCAAACCTTAACCCAGTTAGTTGCTTTGTATAAAACCGAGACAAAGCAAAACACAAATGCAAGAAAACAGTGACTGAATCCAAAAGTGACAGTTACGTTTACATTAAGTCATTTCAATGTGCTTTTAAAGACACAGTCCAATTCAATCCAGGTCACTGTAGTCCAATCATAATCCAATTAAAACAAGTCCATTAAATGAGCCACATTGTTACAATTTACAATAACTGTGTCCATATAAACCAATTCATGAAAAATTATTGCCTAGCCGATGGAACAGATTATATTTAATCTTCTCTTCAGTTCAATCCTCGATCCAGAGCTGCATGAAGAGACAGTGGAGAGGAAGAATTCCCTTTTAGCAGGAAAACCTCCATCAGGATCAGAACCAGAAAGGATGGCCATCTGCCTGAACCGGATAGGGGTGGAAAGGAAAGGAAAGAGGGGTCAACAAGCACCTTTATGCCTACTGAGAAAGAAAAAGGAGAGGCACAACTTAATGACAATAATAATTTCATATATGTATGCATGAAAACATAAGAGAAAAGTGGTGTAATGATGCTTTGATGCAACAATCAATACGTGAATGGCAAAATATACTGGCAATGTGTTCCTCTATCATTTTTGTGCACATAAAAACAGCAAAAATAAATCTATTTCCTGTTTTGTCATGAGACTGGGATACTTTTTTAAAGACGTTGTGAATTACATTTACTATTCTAAATATATAAATTATATCTGATGTTGTTTTTCAATCTGTTTAATTTGCAAATGTAATACTTTATTTAAATTTTATTTTTAAATTTTTTACAATTCGCATAAAGTTTCCAAATCTAAGGATAACCTTTTCATGGTTTTAGTCTATCAATTATACATTTAATACTCCAGCTTTGTCACTGTCAATGTTGGAGCACTGTACTGTAGCTCTTCTCTGGCAACACACATTTCTAAAGTATCTTAAAATAACGCATGTGATGAATGTGCAATTTCCCTAATTTACGGCTGACTGCCACACTCAGGGCTGTGGGCTGGATGGAAATCTTAAATGGGGCTTGAACAGCACTTCTCACAACAAGAAATCAATATGCCATGCAGCCTGGAGAGTCGACCTGCTATCTACTGTGGCCGAGGCATCGCTTGCGGGGTAATTTCCTCTAAACGCTACAAACACAGCTCAGCCACTTTACTGACACAAATAGAATCCCAGTTGCATGCTCTAACACACACACACACACTCACACACACACTCACACTCACACACACACTCACACAAGACAATGCGTTCTGAACACACACAGTCATATTCTCTATAACAGAAATGAGTGATTCAAAATTCATACACATGATCAGCTATTTCAATACTATTTCATGAAGACGCAAACATTCTGAATCAAATAAAAATTATTTTCATTCAAATGATTATATTTTCTTTCTCAGTCATTCAGGATTCAGATTGTGCTCAGAACCGTCCAACTATGATCAGCGATTTACTGACTTTGTCCTCCATATCGTTCATTTGATTTATTTTATTATTATATTTTTAAATGGAGCAAAAAAAAATAACCAAACATAGCGTCTAGTGCAATGCCCATGAGGTAGCAGGCTAAAACAGGGAAACTGTGTGGGTCTCAAATTTGGCAGTGAGAACTGGGTTTTATGGTAAATGTCTCTTCATTGGAAATAAAGAAATTTGAAAAGACGTGTGAGATGTTAAGATTTATCAGACAAATATCACTACATAAATATGCAAAGGCAAATTATTGCTGAGAAAACCTGAACAATGAAAATGTGTAGCATTTATGAAACGCAACACATGAGGAAATTAATTCAATAAAATTACGTAAAAGATTTTTATTGAAAGGAAAATTTCATTAGAATTTATGGTATGTCAAGGCTAGGGTTGGACATGTTTTCCAGGAGCTTTTTTTTACTATATTGTTTAAAATCCCCTTCACACTCTGATTGCAGCCAATTAATTAAATGCTCTTGAACAAAAATAAAAAAATTGTGGAATGGACAGGACTGAAAAAACACCATCCAATCATTTTAACCGGTTCATTCCAATAGATTGGATGGTGACATGTCTATCAAACTCAGTTGCCATTTGTTTCCACCCCCTCCCCCGTTGCTTTCATAAATACGCATTTTATCTTAGACTAATCACAATCGTATCCAAATAAAAGAGTTCTCGTGCTTAAAATGAGTTATTTATAAATACATAGGTGGCGGCGTACACAACTGAAGGCTCCATGTTGCATCGCCATCTTTGAATATAGTAGCCGAAACGGGACAAACTTGTTAGCCCTACGCATTTGTAGTGAGTCCACATGTGTTGTCGGGGCAGGAGGAGGAGAACAAACAACCAGCTGACCATAGATCATTCAACTTGCCGTTTTCCATTTAAATGGAGGACCATTCATACTCTTTGCCCTGCGAGAAGGAGGAAACATAACCAAGAATTTGGTACCAAATACATGGAGGGCATGCTTGTAACTTATAGGCATCAGTAAGGAAACAGAATTATGTATTATTCAGTCCCTCATCACCTGACAGGACACTCCAACTTGTGCAAGATGTTGACGTTTTCACATTTATGACTCTCCGTGGCTTTGGTAGTGGTAGTAACACGCTTAAACGGCGAGGTGCCAGAGAGCACTGCTCGGTTGTTTGGATTCAATTAGCGCACCACTAGATGGGAGTAATTATTACACACCGGGACTTAAAGACTGTGCTCCTTGGTGACTCTCATGGTACACTGATATCTATTATGTACATTCCTGGAGCCGTCATTGCCCTGCAGGGTCCCAAAGTTGAGAAACCACAATTTACTTTTTTTCCCAGCCCGGGGCATTATGTGACAAGTGTAGTTTTGCTCAATGGCACCGTGTCACATGCCAGCAACTTGATCTCATGGCTGATTCATCAAAGAAATACAAGAGGTGGGGAAAATGAGAGAAAGTGACAGTACAAGAGCTAGAACAACAGTCGTCATTCGACTGACTTTCACTGGCTGGGGAGAGCTCAGAAAAGAGACAGGATGCAACATGAATGCTGAATTAGCCTATTAGATATGCTGTGTTAAAACAAAGTATTATCACCATGAACTTTACCCAGTTTTTCATGCAGAAGGAACTGGATTTATTCAGTAGTACTGAACACGTGTTTGACCCATTTTTCTTTAGCAGTCTGGCCCCAGTCACATCATAGTTCCCGGTTTTCCTGTTAATGGAAACCAAGCAATATGCCTTGGCTAGAGTGTCCACGTTATCCACTGCTATGATTTCAAAAGAAGCTTTTAGACCTTTAAAGCTTTTAGAATGATCCACTAACATTAAGTGGTTAGGGAGGCGACCTTGGGGCTGGAAGACCCATGTTCAAGTCCTTGGACTGGTAACACAAATTAACCACTGTGGGCCCTGAACAAGGCCCTTAACCTTCCAACTGCTCCTCCAAATGGATCTTTGGTTTTGTTTCGGACATGTCTCCAACAAAATGTGTTTGGTTGCGAGGATAAATTGTCCCTATTCACCTTCCCTAATGACTCAGCAATCTTGGATGAGTGCATATAATTTGTGTAATTGTGTAATTTGTTAGTATTTGTTCAACAGATCTAATTGTTTTAAGGACAAGGCCCTGTATGGTGATGGCTCTGAAGCTAAAACTGAAGCTAAAAGTAAAGGCAGTTCCAACACTATAGGGGCATCATTTTGAATGTCAATGCAACTGTTTGATGTCTGTGTTTTGTTGGCTTTAGGCATCTGAACACTTTAAGTGCAAACATCAAAGATATACTGAATGGTTAGGCAGCTAACTTTGTGTTAATATATTTGTTCACTGGAAAACCAAAATTATCCAAATGTTGCATTTAAAAAAGCTCAGAAACATAAAGTTACTCATTCAAGCAACCATAGTTTGCATTTACCAACCCAACACTTCACATACAAAACCATTATAAGTAACAAAGGGGGAGTGCGTAAACATCCTTCTCTTTCAACATAATAACATAATTTGTTCTTTAGTTGGCATTTTACCACAATTTTCACATATGAACATATTCACATAGAACTATACAAAAAAAAAATATAAGGAACTAAAAAAAGACCATCATCTGTTTTTGCAATATTGAGCATATTTATGAGCTCCTGCTGTAATGTTTGTTGTGGTGTTTTTTTTGTTGTTGTTCACCTTCATATTCTGTCCAGATTCTGTCAAATATTGGCTCAGACTTGTATGACTGGATATTTGAGGTATCGCCATGCATGAAAACATTGCATGTTTTGGGAGACTGACGGCAATATCCTGATATCCCTTTGTACCAGTCCAGCATGGTTTAACCTCTACAGCCTAAGTATTGTTGCCGTGTCCATCCCTTTATGACTACAGTGTACCCGTTTTCTGTGTCTACTAAAGTCAAATCATCTGCTTTTTTGAACACGACAATAAGTTCACTTGTACACTGTAGGTCTCAATCCAATATTTCACCTTTGGGATGTGGTGGAACAGGAGATTCTCATCATGGATGCGTTGCAACTGTGTGATGCTATCATGTCAATATGGAGCAAAATCTTTGGGGAATGTTTCCAACATCTTGCTGATTCTATGCCATGAAGAACTGAAACAGTTGGAGGTGAGTGTAGTTCTAAACATTCAAGTGAACTCTGTTGTAATTCAGGTGAACAGAACAGTCAACTTCTGACGTGGTTGCCACAGTCATGAACGCCTCTTACTCTTTACTTGTGGTCGCTCTCTACAGGTTACATATTCCTTAAATGTAATTCATTTCATATCGGCCTGTTTCCACATGTGTCCCATGGGTACATTTAAAGGAGGAAGACAGGAAGACAGGCTCTCTTCCTCACAGGGACATTAGTGGTAGACTGGTAATATTGTTTTTCCTGAGGTAACTGTTAAGAGTTAAGCCATAGGTAAACAGATTGTTTACTAGCTAACCAGAAAAAAAACTGATTAGACTTTGAATTCTGCAAACATTTCTCAGGCGAACAGCATTTGTGGTGACAGTATATTTTAAACTGGTGTAAACCTCAGTGGAATAATTGTTGTTCTTTTCTTTCCTTGATGAAGATGTTACTTGTTGCACCTTGTTAAATGTTCTTGGCATTGCTGCATGCTCCAGATTTCAGCTCTACAGATTAAACCTCATTGGAACATCTAATCAAATTAAACTAAAACATAAAGAGCAAAACAGAAGCTCAGGAAACATATATCATAAAAATGTTTCATTTACATCAACATCAGTTCAACTTAATATCAAGTTAAAAAAAACTGATTTCTTTACTATATTTCACCCTCTGAGTTGATCCTATTTTCCCCTCTAGGACAAAAAAAAATCTGAATTTCAAACCCCTTTCCTAAAAAAAGTGTTTGCTTTATTTGTGAATGTCAGAGCACATTTGATAAAAAAAAAAAGAAAGAAGAATCAAAAAAGGATATACTTTAACTACCTCAACCTGCACAAGTTGAGCTTTCTGCACTTATGTAAATTATGAGGTCAAATAAGGGACCCAATTTAAAAAGAATTAGCTTTTGTCCTTCAATATACACACTATAGAGTCCTGCTTCCTCTCTGCTCAGTGTCCACCCATGATATATGCAGATTTGAGCTAATCAAATTTCCTCTAATTTCAAAATCTAATTACTAGTTTCAAAATTTGGCATTTAAGGAAATCCATACGTTAATATGGATGTAGGAGATGCATTTTGCAAATGCTGTTACAGCCTTAACAGTAGGTGCTGAGAGATTTGAGTGGCTATTGATTGGTTGGTGATCACCCTATTAGTGGGTAACCATGATGTTAACAGTGTGCTCAGCAAATGATCTGGAGCTTGGTCATCAGAGAGTAGTGCTGCGACTCGAATATAGGAGGAGGAAAAAGTGCTATGCAAAACGCAGCCTTTTGAAATGTGCGCCTACATGATAAAACTTCACATTCATGTTTAGGTAATTAACCATACTATGAAATCAGTCAGTATAGTTTCCAACAGTTAGATGAATATTAGTGACAGAGAGGAAGCTGAGCCATCTGAGGCTGTGAAATTAAAGGAACAAGTTGTTGTTAGAGTATTTGAAGTGGGTTCCATTATGGCACCAAATCAGCACAAGTTGCAAAATCCTCGTCTTTTAGACATGATCTATGACACATTCACATTCATTCCTCAGAGTTAATTTCTTCTGCACTCTTAATGATCAGTTTAAGTCGACAGAAGGAGGAATAGGATACTCCCTCTTCTGTTTGCCTGATATTCCAGAGATCACACCCCTCTCACTGTGTCTCTTCAAGCTCATTATCGCAGTTAAATTATTTCCTCCCACAAGAACGTTAATTAACACACATGTCCAGACTACGTCTGGCCACACAAATTGATTACAACATCAGAGCCAGGGTGTGTGTGTGTGTGTGTGTAGTTGTGGCCTGTGCAGGAACAAAAGTCAGTTGGCCTGCAGGCATAAATGGCAGGAGAAACATATTACATATGCCACATGATGTCAAGATTACTGTTCTGTGTGCACATGCAGAAAGCAACACATGTTTTTAGTGCACATGTTGATGACAGAAGGGAAGTAAGAAGAAAAGGGGGCTTGTGGTAGCCGACCAGATGCAAGTATAAAAAGTGCCTCAATGGTAACACACACACACACATCCAGATTCTTTAAAGTGAGGATGGGAACCTTGTCAATATGACAGAGCTGGATGGGTAATCTCAGCCTTGGCCTCAATAACCAGTTTTAAGCATAATTCCAGTCCTGAAGGGGTTAATTAGGAGCTGTGAGGAGATACCTGCTTAATTAGCTGCTGTCTTAAAATGCAGAGTAATAGAAATGGGGAAAAAATTGATGGAATTTTTTCCTATATCGGAACTATATGACAGTGTTGACAGGGCCTGGTTCTAACTATATGAGGTATCTAAGATAATTTGTGTTCAAGATAAGATTAATGATATACAGTATGGTTAGTTGTCTGTAAATCTCATGGAAGAACCAAAGCCAACAATGAAATGATTTATCTAACAAGTGCTGTATCCTTTCTGTTCCTTGGTGCCCCTTAACTCCTTATCTACAAAAACTTGTAGCACTGTGCTTTGTTTCCGTTCAGCACCACATAAACCGTCCTTCTGACTGTAGCCCCCTTTTTCCCCTAAAAGATATCAGACCTGTATTTTCTTTTAAAAAACTCTGTTGGTGTCCTCATTCAAGAAGAATTACATATTCAGAACACGCAGGGCCCAGAAAGCAACTTGAAAATGTGAGTAGAATAAACGCGTTAACCAGAATGTTTCTGTTACTTATTGATCGGCATCATCAACGAATGGCTGGACCAAAGAAACAGCAAGAGCAGCATTTGTTATTTAAGGAGTTGTTTACAGAAATAACTGTTCTTAAATTTACTGCTTGGTAGCTTCAGAGCTTTCAGTAATTATACACATGGCTTGTTAGCTTGTAAGACCATACCTATTTCTGAGGAAACGAGTTAATGCTGCTTGATTGATTAACACTTTTTAGTGCATGTGATGTTTTGCATTTTAATTTAATGCTTTTATTGGATCCAGGTAGTTCTTTTTGCATCTAAATGCCATGTCACATTTCTTCAAACCAATAATATACGGCACATCTGTAATAATATACATCCTTATCTGTGTCTATACATACAGAGGCAGAACAGTTGTCATTGCTGTATTTAATGCACGTAAAATTGTTCTTTAATCACTGCAGATATAATATTTTACATTTTGCATCAAAGCAGTTGAGCAAAAACTATGTCTTACTTTTACTTAAGACGCCATGTTTAGGTAGACAGCTGATATGTGTCCATACAGCATGTCTGGTTGACTGACATCAGTGCGCTCTTGTGGTGCTTTCACATAGACACGGTTCTGACTCTGGCTCCATTATGGAGACTCAGAACGTTGGAGCTTTTTGGTGAACTGGCCCATGTTCACACCAGCTTAACCATAACCAATGTGGGTGAACTTTGCTACACAGAAGTAAAACTAAACAGCTTCGAGATTTGGTTCAGGCTCCATTATATTGTACGGTTTCCTAAAAAAAATATATATATATTTCAGATGACCAAGTGATTCAGCGTTCTGGCATTTAGGTGAATCCAGCCTTGGACCACTGATGACGTTTTTATTCTTATTCTTGTTTCCTTGCTGTAAAGCGGCTTTGAGTATAATGAAAAGCGCTTTATAAAATAAATGCATATTATAATCATTATTATTATTCATGGTTTGCGAAGAGGGACCGCTATTTTTTGGTTGCACCTAAGAACCGACTTTTCAGGTTTTGAACAAACTTTTTTTGCTTTGAATGCACCGGCTGGTTCAAAATTGAGTCCAGAAACCGACCCGGTCAGTGTGAAAAAGCTATTGAAGCTTAAAGGTATTTAACATTATTTTTAAACCATGAAATGCTTAAATATTCAATCTTTACAACACAGCTTGTTTAAATGTTTATGACCTCAGTATAAAGACATGGACTTGAAACGCACTGCCACTAATAATCTGTAGATCAACAACTATCATCACTGGAGAAACTTTCCAGAGAAACACTGAAAGGCAGCGCAGAATGAACTGATAGGTCCAGAGGCAGTGAACTGAACAGGACAGGTGAGCACATCTTACATCTACAAGGAAGCTCCTTACATTTTCTGTATTCTTTTATCTCTTCTTTTATCCAAGAGGAGGTACGTTGATGGGCGCTTCGCCTGAGTGCCTATGAAACAGAGTTGGCAAAAGGCTGATAGGGGAAAAAAAAAAGTCCTCCATCCTTTCTTTCTGTCTCTCAGTCTCTCTCCTGCCTCTCTGCAGTACTGAAAGGCTCATCAGGACTTGTCATCGCTCTAATGGATATCATTTAAATTGCTTTTTGTATGGGAGTGAGTTTGGATGTCGATTTAATTTGCGCATGTGTTTGAGCTCTTGTGCTCGGCGGGGCGGACGGACGGAGAGCGGCAGCCCTAATGAAACGCCGGCCTCTGTGACAGGCTGACGAGGCTCGACCCGATCAGGCGGCTTTGAGAGGAAATTTTGACAAGGCGGTGGAGGTAGGGAATGTATCACACACATACACACAATCCTGTAGTTAGTGAGGAAAATACAAAAAATGCAGTAGTACACACATTTACACACATGAAGATGAAGACACAAGATATATACTCGTGAAGGGATATTAACGTGTACCTATTTGCATACAGACTCAAATAAACATACATACGGAGATAAATATCAGCACACATCAAATCTGCATTTCAGGAAATAAACTGACTGCAACCGGTTTGTGTTATCACAGCCTTCCAGTGTGTTGCGTTAGCAATGCTAGCAGAGCACCTGTTCTAATTTGCAGATCCTATCCACTTTTAGCGCAGCCTCGCTAATGATGGCACTTCAGTGTCCCTGAGCTGGGGGAATATGTAAAATAACACTCGCTCCACTCTACTCAAGATGAGCCATACCAGGCTATAAGCATAGCCTTATCAAAATGAAATTACAATATATGCTGATACCATATTTCCACAACCCCAACCCTTTCACAACCCCCACTCCGAATCCTCCAGTGTGCACTCCCACTGCCGCACACCCAGTGAAATATTACAACCTTTCCCAATGCAAAAGATATAAATCCGCATTGAGGAACTGCAAAAACAGCACAAAGCATTCCCAGGCCGGCCTCTATCTAGTGAAGCACTTATGATTTAGCATTGCAGGTGTATCAGGAGCCCACTCTCCCCCTTTCCCTCTCTTCTTCTGCCTGTGGCACAGCAGCAAGCATGGTCACGCCACCACCCGCTCAGCCGCAGCACCCTGTTTCATTACTATCACCCAGAGGTTTTTTAATTGAGTCAGATCCAATTATGAGCCAGCAATTAGCTATTAATGTAATCAATTACTCCTCCATGCTTGTCACATCCGAATGTGATGCCGATGTGGAATGTGTGTACGGTACATTCAGCATATTAGCAGGTTTATCACGGTCATGGTGAGGGATGGGAAAAGCACACAGGTTTAAAAAAACTAAAAGAAAAGAAAGACAATTAAAGAAAAGTACAATACAGCACCTGTATTTGGGTTTATTGGGAACTTGTGATTACATCCCAAATGCTTTTGTCTGTCACTCTGTTGGTTAAGTGACTAGTAAGGTCCATGTCATGTTGATTCATTAAGCGGAGCTTCAGCAGCACATAATGGTGTTAACAAAGAACTACATTTATAAGAAGCAGGTTACAGGGAGAACTAAGGCTGTACAGATTAGATGTGTTTATATGCACTGCAGTCACTGCAGTTACTCCTTAAATGCAGCGAAACAGGCTTTATAGTTTTTCTTAATGGTGATTTTATTGACCCTTGCATATTGTCCGGGTCAAATTTGACCCGTTTTAACATTTGACATCAGTAAAATTACCCTAAATATTATTTTTTTGGCCTGAAATTTGATGACTTTTCCTAGCGTGACCCAAAAAAAATAGAAATAAAAAAAATGTATTATTGTTTATTTTCATTTAGATGCTAGAAATTTTGGGACACTGACGCTGTTCCGGGTCAAATTTGACTCGTATCCAAATGATGGTTTTAGGGAATCCTGAAACTGTGAAACAATACAAATCATGTAATTGTGTATTTTTTAATGGGTCAGTGGTGACAGAGTTGAAGGGGGACATGGACACTCACAAGAACGTCCATGAGCACGCAAAGACAGACCTGTTGGTTTTTCAAGGGACATGACGGTTATCTGGAAATAGTAAAATAGTGAAACAGCATAGAAGTTTTCTTATACGGGGCACTGAGGGATAAGGGGTTTTGAATACGTTTGGGCTTGGGTAGGTTTGATGCTGGGGGGCTCATAACATTATAAAGCTATATGAGGTGTTATTTCTGTAATTGATATCATGGCAACATGACCCTTGGTCTATTTTACAAGATAAGGAGGTTGATAGTGATTTGGAGGAGAAAGTGTCCGTATTTCAAGGAAAACTCTGATTACAGCCCCTCTGATGAAGATGACGGATGGTGAGGAGCAGGCAGTAAAGCAGATGTTATATAGTAAAAACAGCATTATCTGTTGGTCTTCAGACAAAAAGTCAACACAATGTGACCAAAGAGAAGGACATGTAACCTGGAAACTGCAGAGATTAGTTTATAATAAGCATTTTATTATTTGTTTTGTATTCTAAGTGATAAATGTTGAATTGATAACTGAGAGGTGGTGTTTAGCTCAGCTGGTTGATCAGTGCTTCTACTGGTGCTTTACAATAAACCGAAACAGGCAACAAGTATTCGACAAGGAACCTTTTGTAGTATGTCTAACGCCCTCTCTCTGACCAAGTTTCTGTCCACTAGCTGTATAATAATGACTATTAGAGCCAAAAAAACCTTTGAAAACAGATAGTTGGGATTTTTAAATGATATTTCTTATATTAAAACAGTCTTGAGTGGTTGCATTGGCAAAACATAGTTATTTTGTGAATTCTAATGGTTCCAGAAAGTTCAAACCATTTTTAAATTAAGTAAAATATATCTAAGTTATTGTAACTTGTGTTTTTATGTTTATTGTAAAACCGGAGATGATGCATTGTAGCAATAAAAGCGTCTTCTTTTTCCAAAAACTGTTAATATCGTATGGGGTAAAAATAATTGTTGGCAATAAGAAATTTTCTTTTCATGTCTCTCAACTGTCACAGCACTACCAGAATTTATCTGTTAATCCACATGCAAAGAATCCACGAGTCACATTCTGCAGCTCAGCACGGTCACACATGAAACGATCCTTTTCATTACGTTTAATTTGATCTGATATGTTTTAATTCAATCTCCTGGTGTCATTCACTTATAACACTCCATTTTAATTTAATTATAAGTGGTAACTACAGTAAGTATATGTTAGTTATGTACTTATCCTTTATTTTAAAAGAACAACTTTAGACGTTAGCTTTATTTATTTACTATTTATTCTTTAACAAGTCCAAAGACATTTTAAAGTTCAGATTTTTTTTTTTTTGTACAAAATACAATTGAAAGTAAATTAAAAACAATGTTGCAAGTTGCATATTGAGATTAAACATCGCCTCAGCCTCAGGTTGATTTTAGAAACTTGTAGCAGTTTACACATTTTACCCACATTTACCACACTCGAGATGTTACGCATAACTAAAGCCTAACTTTCTTTTCTACATCAGAAAATGGCAACCATGGGATTCTCCTTCCTTAAAAGTTATTATTCTCCTGGTATGCATTAAATCCAAATAAAAAAAAACCCATTACTATGAAAGTTTTTTTCAACTTCGAGAGTGATTGTACTAAACTTAACTTTTAGGATCCTTATTTTTAAGTGCATATCATCTCTAAAGCTTCTGGACATCAAATCTGCATTTCTTTATGTGTTTGTCAAATCTGTCACCCAACAGAAATAGTTACTTGCACAACTAATCAGACATGTTTGAACAGTCGATTTGCTATTGGCAATATGAGGCTAAATGAATCAAGCATTGAGGACCACTTTGTCCTTTCATCTCTCAAAGGGGGTCAATCAAATCAATCTAGCATCAAGAGCAAGAAAAGTTTCACTATCTGATAAAAGAGCTTATGGGAGTATATATACCCTATATACTATATTTATTAATAAATCCATTATTATATCCTTTCTTGGTGTGTTTAAAGGGAAGCGGTCCTGTTTGACAACCTGCTGGCATACTGGAGACACACCTGATTAAAAATAGGCTAGTTTCCTCAATCCAGTCGGCCTCGTATTCTTTGGATTGTTTGTCTCAGAATGTTTGGTGCTGGGAAATGAAGTGAATTAATTTAAATTTGAATAAAGATTTTTTGCTTTCACGGTGGCTTTGAGTGATGTCATCATCCAAAGTAAACACAGATGGCTGGCTGGTGATACACCACAACAAATATAATAAAAAATATATTAACATGTCAGGAAAATAGGGATACGCAAAATAAATGTAAGTGATGAAAATCAAATAATAAAAAAAGTATGGTAGAGCAGATGTATACTGTAAGTATATAATCTGACATGCATTTGTTTACCATTGATTGATCATAATGGAAGACAAACACACACTGGTGCAAAGACCTTCCCTGTATTTTTGTGTGTTTTTATGTGTGTGCAGTTTATAGTTGGCCAAACATTTTGCTATTATTACATTGTTTTTAGAATTGGCATACAAATAAAAAAGTTATTGTTAATACTCTGCTTGTCCTGGAGATGCATCATGAGGTCCCCGTTTTATCATGTACTGTTCTTTGTCATTTATAAAGAATTTTATGCATTCTGTCACTTACTGTGTAATATTTCCTAATTAATAGCCTAACTGGAGACGCACATTTGAGCTGCTTTATCTGCATTTTTGTGAGGCACATTATGGGCTGCAAACTCAACTTTCCCTAAATGACACAAATCTTACCTTGAAGGTACAAAATGTCAAATGAAAAAGCATATTTAAGTTTTAACAAATGCTCGTAAGCCCTGGAAGAATATTGAAAAATCTAAGAGAATGAGAGAGAGAAGTAGAGTCCAGGCAGCCAGGCAAGTTACACAGACGCACACACATAATAGGTCATTAAACTTTTACTACCCTGTATTCATCCAAGAAACAGCCAAAACTGCACACTCCTTACTATACTTGTGTCTAGCTGGAAAAGCTCAGTTTATGAGGCCGTTCTCTTTTCTTTTTCTTTTTTTCTTTTTTGTAACTGAAAGGTATGTGCTGGATTGTGCTCTTAGCGACATATGTCTTCATTTGTGAAAGCTCGGCTTATGCCAGGGTTCAACCTTCATTGGCAAGAGCCACTTTCCCCCCAGGAGAACTGTTAGGCATTGCACAAGAAATAAAATGGAAAGCCAAGGTACTTCCTAACTCCATGAATGATTTCATTACCTCAGACAGTAGACAAATTTAGGCCAAAATGAAGAAATGGGATTTCAACATGAAAAACATCATACATGCACCCACCAAACTGCACTAATCTGAATTTGTACAAAACTTAGAGAGCAGACTTGCATGTGAACACTGGGACTGTAGAGAGGAAGAAAATGGATCAGAGCTTGTTTCAGGGTGGGCTCGAAACTTAGATTATCCTGTGATGAACGGAGTGCTTGTCAGGACGTTAAGGTCGTCGCCAAGATCTCTCTCCTCTTAACTAACGTGCATCTTGACAAGGCAATCAACGCCCCCCCTTCCTATCCCCACCCCTCCGAGTGTAATTAAATGATAAGTTCATATTTGAGGGACAATTGTGAGGCGGCCGGTCAAAGAGCGCTGTCACAGAGAGCTGCTGGCGTGACGAATACCCTTATTAGCAGCCGCACTGCACCCTGTCAAGAACAGGGCTGACCGGGAGTATGTGTGTGTGTGTGTGTGTGTGTGTGTGAGAGACAGAGAGGTAGTGAAAATCTGTGATGTCCATTCTCTCACATTCTCTATCACACAAGAGCAGGACATGAATCCAAATACACATTACACTGTCACAGAATAGACACCCGTAAGCAGAAACATACACTCCCAACACAGCCGCCGGTGATGGTTTAAGATATGCCCACAAAAGGGCAGATGGAGGTAAAGGGGACAAGCACTCCGGCGTGTCAGCGCAACATGCATCTCCCTGTAAATCAATGAAAGATGATGTGAGCTCTGCAGCCCAGCTGTTTGATATGCAAACGGCTTTTCTATGTAAATCTGTCTTGACAGCTTTAGACACAGAGTCGGAGAGAGGCTTCAAGGCCCAGGTGTGCTGAGGGGAAGGAGGATAAAAAAAAATCAACCATAATGAAAGACTGACAGTTTGGACAAGAGGTTTGTTAAAGTAAAACTGCAC
This sequence comes from Leptatherina wallacei, assembly GCA_028567055.1. Taxonomy (NCBI): domain Eukaryota; kingdom Metazoa; phylum Chordata; class Actinopteri; order Atheriniformes; family Atherinidae; genus Leptatherina; species Leptatherina wallacei. The sequence continues at coordinate 35,395,758 of JAOXYM010000001.1, forward strand.
CTATGGTGTTTGCTCTCCGACTTGCCCCACCCACCTCCCTCTACCACCATCACTGTTGCCTGCCCCAGCCCCAAGCCACTGTCATTCATTCTAATGCAGGGATCACTTTCAAAATGTTGAAAAAAAAAAGATGTTCAGTAGGTACAATACACCCACAGCTATTATGAAAGAGTAAGCAAACATTACACTTTTATAAAATGTCTTTATCAAAAAAAAAAAAAGCAGACCAAAAAGCATTATGTGTTCTGTTTTCTCTGGTGGTGTCTGTGTGGAAGACACATCCCCTCCCTTTCCTTTCATGGGGTGGGTATTTAAGTGTGTGCTCGCTTTAATCCTGTGTGTGAAGCTCAGTGTAGTGCAGGCCTGCTCTCAGCGTGACTCCCATTGTGGCGTTCACTCATTGTGTCTGTGGAATAAAGCTGCCTCTGTTGTCTAGCCAGCTTCCTGCTTCAAACACTGCCTGGCTGCTCTGTGAAGATCTCCCTCCTCCCATCCAGCCTTTTTCTCCATCTTTGTCTCTCTCGCTCTGTCATTCAACCACTCATCTCAATTGTTTACCTCTGTCTTTTAGGTCTGTCTGAATCCTTCTGTGCTTGATTCCACAACTGCCCCTCCTTTCTTCCTGTCTTAGCAAAATAAACCTCTTTTGAACTCAAGACGTACAGTAAGAAGGAAAATAGGACTTTTTTTTTTACAACAAGAGAGGAGTGGGCAAAAGAGGTAAAGGGGTGAAATGTGAAATGACACCATCAGCCAAAGAAAACCAAAGACCAAAGAGAGGAAAATGAACTGACACATACAACAGAGAAGCATGAGTCACTGTTCATGATTGCTTTTCAATGCCTGAGTCATTTTTGTCCTGTCACTCGAGCTAACACACAACAGCTGATGCTCACTTGGGAAATGGCTGGGACAAAACATAAAGAGGGCATGTAATATACACCAATGCAAACTTGGAAAGTGTGACAGTCCTCTACAGGCGATATACCCACTGTCTGCATTTTCATTGCAGCACACTAAGAGGAACAGCAGTAAAAGAAACAGGCTCCACTTCAGATTTCAGGTTAATAAATCATAGAGAGCAGAAGCTTGTTAAATTGAACTTTATATAACTTCTGTGTAAAGGTCAGCACTCTCCTTTTCAGAGATAATTTAAAGATTAGTGGAGTCAGTGTTTCCATCACACTCACTTGCATACACACTCTTTTGAATGGGCATGCACATCTGCAGACAGAAAACTCTTACACATGTAGATCTTTTTTGTTCTTTCCTCTATCACATTACGTTTTTCCATATTTATGTTGAGGTATTTACGGTCATTTCTCCTGTGATGTAAATATTTTATTCTTGTGATGCTGTGCCAATCTGAATTTCCTGTATGACCCATGTCATCTCATTCATACTTACCAGACATCAAACCTTTGGTAGAATCTGTGACAATGTGAGACTTGAATCATTATTTCAGTCCTACATACTAAACCAGTCACCATTTTCACGTACCTGGGCAAAGTCTAAGTCCAACCCACTGGACATCTAATCAAAGACTTTCCAGGCTTTTCATTGAATTGAGGTCTTGTTTGACACTTAAAAATGTCTTTAAAAAAGTTCCCTTGGTGAGAGAGTGGTGAACAATTTTAGATGTTAATGTGAAAACTAACTTTGTAAGTGTGACTGAGTGGAACTGCTATATTGAAACTAATAAATGACTCCAGACTCCAGAAGTGGGAAAATCTAGTGAATGTAAAGAAAGTTCTCAACAGTTTTAAAGGAATTATAGAAGAAAAGAAAGCAGACAGATTATTTTGCATATTTTTAGTAAGAAAAAGTGAATGCGGTATCTTAAATAAAAATTCTTTAAAAGTTTCAATTAGCAAATAAAAATTTACAATATGTACAAACGTGACTGTTATATCAAATCCCCAGAAAACAATATTTTGCAATAATGATTACTTAAAGTATACAATACCACAAAGCAATATATGTTTTTATTGTTAAATGAAAAAAACTAAACAAACTAAATAAAGAAACAAAAAATAAATAAGCAAATAAATACTAAAGCTACATTTACCCCTAAGCATGAATAACTTGTCTTTAATTTTATAGTTTTTTGATCAGTGACATATTTTCCTTGAGATTTAAAATGTCTGAGTTTTGCTCACAGTCAAAATTTCCCCTCGACATTACCGTTGGATTCAAATTTGGGAATTTTTTGGGAAAGGTTGTTCCCTTAATCTTCTGTGTCTCATTTCTGAGCCATTCATTTGTGGATTTACTAGTTTGCTTACACCGCTGAAAGGTACTCCTCTGGTTCTACTTACACTTATGGACAGATGGCCTCATTTTACAGTCATTTATGGAGGAATCAGTGACTGCAAGCTGCCCAGTTTCTGTAAGAACAAGAATTGAAGATCATAAGATTACCACCACCACATATCCCTGTTCATATGAAGCTTTAGTTGGGAGAAAATATGACTATAAGATAACTGTGGCCAAGAAATATTATGCCAAAAATCCTCTTTGAGTTCTAGGCAGGATACTCTTTTAGCAGAGTGTATTTGAATCCAGCCCCAAGAAGAGTCTGATCTGCAACTCACTGCTGAGAAACCAAAAACACATTTGACAGGTCCTACACCAAAATGTGCCCCAAATGTGACAACCAACAACTACATCTGTGAAACAAAACTTTGGAGATAACCAATATCACTTCTGATTGAGTTAAAGTCAACTGTCTACCCTAACCGGCCACTTTATCAGCACTACTACACAAATCAGCCAATCACATTGCAGCAACTCAATGCTTTTAGTCAAGTAGACAAGTTCAAACTGAGCAACAAAATTAGGAGGAAAGGAGATTTAAGTGACTTTGAATGTGGCATGGTTGCTGGTCTGAGTATTTACTGGGAGTTTCACACACAACCATCTCTTGGGTTTACAGAGAATGGTCTGAAGTAGAGAAAATATCCAGTGAGCAGCAGTTATCTGGACCAAAATGTTTTGTTGATGTCAGAGTTCAGAGAATAATGGGCAGACTGGTTGGAGATGATAGAAAGACAACAGGAAGTCCAATAAGCACTGGTTCCAACCAAGGTATGCAGAAAATCATCTCTGAACACACAACATGTCCAACCTTGAAGCAGATGGGCTACAGCAGCAGAAGACCACACCAGGTGCCTCTCCTGTCAGCTAAGAACAGGAAACTGAGGCTACGATTCACACAGACTCACCAGAACTGGACAATAGAAGATGGAGAAACGTTCTCTGGTCTGATGAGTCTCCATTACAAATCCACATTCAGATGCTAGGCTCAGAATTTAGAAACATCATGAAAGCATGGATCCATCCTGCCTTGGATCATATCTTCAGGCTACTGGTGGTGTAATGGTGTGGGGGATATTTTCTTGGCCCACTTTGGGTCTGGAATGTTATGTAGCACAATGTCCCCTCCCAACACAACTGCCTGGTCTTGCACAGACATACCGGCATTGTCATCTTGGATGGTGAGGATGGCAACAGATGCACAGTTCAGCACTGGTTCCAAAATGTCAGTGTCCTGAAGAAAAGTACCAGATGCATTATTGAGAGTTAAGAAAAGCTAAAGACAAAATACATTTCTACTGATTTGAACTTAAACTTCCATACCATACCGTTTTTCCATGCAAAGTCAAAATTATGAGATAAAGTCCATATTTGTTCATTTTTCTCCAGGTGAAACTACTTAAAATTTTTGTCTCATAATGACTTTTTTTCTGAATGTACTTATAAGAAAACCTAAAGTTTAAAGATACTTTGAAGTATTACTTGTTCGACTATTAGGTTAAATTTATTATTTGGATTGAAATCTCCTGATATATCTTGATAAGAATCCTATCAATATCGCCTGGAGTCCTACTTGCCTGAAATGTAATAGTAACAGCCATTATGGGATAAAACATCCATATATAAACACACATAAGTAACCCCTAGATGCAGGAGCTGAAGACATCAACAAGCCAAAACCGAGACAACATGAAAAAAGTATGTAGGGAATCATATTAACTTATATATGACCACTCTTCTACTATATTGACTACTATATCTGGCATACAGTTGATAACATACTTGATGTGTAACATAATTGCAAACGTGAATTCAAACATTTGTCTTTGTTATCAAGATAAAAATACAGTAAAGATGAAAAAATTAACACTATGATATCAACAGCACACAACAATTATTCCTCAAATATTGTCTCCTTTTCCAGTTTTATTTCTGAGTCAGTTTAAGCGGAAAACTTTAATGAAATCAACAATTACTAGTTATCGTTTTTACAGTGAAATTGAGGCGTTTCTATTACCAGTTTTCTGTTGCGATATTTAGGTTTTGCGCAAATCTAAGGAAGCGCAACTTCTAAGGAATGTTTCCAAAACCTTGCTGAATCTATGACCCCATGAATTGAGACAAATCTGAAGGAAAACAGGACTTGAATCTGGTACTTTTTGATTGAAGATTGATTGATTTTTTTTTAATTAAGTGTCATACACTTACGTGCCCAGCCCATAAAGGCTTATATGACACTATTGGCAACATCCATACAAGCAGATGACCAGCATACAATGCATAAATCATCCCAAAAGAAAAACAAAAAAGAATTACAAATCATTTAGTCCAGGATACAGAGTGTTTTGTCTGAGTTTCCATGCCTCTTCCAGGAATCTCACCAAACTATGTATTTCATTTTCAAATACCCACCTCAACATATCCCCATCAGTCATCCAAAACAAATCTGGCTTTTTACATTGAATTCTTTCAAACATAACAGTTCTTACATCATGATATAGAGTGCTAGTGCCATGGAAATTTTTTGTCAATCAGTCGGTGTTTTTTTTTTTCCTTTTAAAAACTGGATATTAAATTGAAATTCTCTAGCAGGAAAACAACCCACAGCACACACACTTTGGATTACTTGATACTATCAAACAATGAATCCTGACCTATATCCCACTGAGAGGGCGAAAATCTGCGAATGACATAAAGACTCCAGAAATTTGGAAGAGTACAAAAACAAAGCAACAGATGATTCACAGCAACTATTAACAGACAGGTGTGAAGAGCTTCTAACTGGCCACAAAAAAAAAACCCAAAACATTTATTAGCCGTCATTCTTGTTAAAGGCAACAATGTGACTGAGTGGTGCCAATAATATTTTCAGCAGTAGGTTTTGTCTTCATAGTGTTTGATTATTTTTATTTATTTTTTTAGTAATTTTTTATCCTAAATAGCACAAAAGGTTTTTAGCTAAGAGTTCCCCTTTAAAGCTTGCTGAGAGTAACTTTTACTAAGGAACTGAGAGAACTCTTAAGCAAAGAGAATGGTCGGGGTTGACCCCGTTGCTATGGATGATGTCATGTTTCATGACACTGTGATTTGTTGTCTTGGGTCTTTGGTTGTTTTACAGGTCCTGAGGGTAACAATGGCTACGGTAACACAATGTTTTTTCATTCAGAATTAATTATTCCAAATTAAATCATTCAGAATTAAAGTGTTCTTCATTGGGTTTACATGGAAATAATCAAGAATGGAAAACACGTTTTCTCAATTCTGTTTTAGATCTGGGGGTTGGATAGGGGGGTGGAAGTGACTTACTGACGTCTACCAGAAGAAAACAAACTCCACTTCCTGCTTCTTTTCTTTTCGACTACAACATGGAAAAACCACATAATAAGTACTATTTTTGCTTGATTTTGATTCTAGTTTTGAAGCAGCAGCTGGACACTAGCATACTACTTAAGTTTCACGTCAATCGACTCTTAAGCCCAAAATTCTTTATGAATATGTCCCCAGATCAGGAACATAAATAAAGAACATTCTTAGAAGATATCACGATATCCCCATTCAAGGAATGTTTTTAATGCCATCCATCCATTTTCTTGCCACTTATCCGGGGGTCGGGTCGCAACTGCCAAAGAAAGAAAGCGCATATTTCACTCTCCTCAGCCACATGTAGCAGCTCGTCCGGGGGGATCCCGAGGTGCTCCCAGGCCAGCCGAGAGAGGTAATAGTGTATTCTTGATCTTCCCCAAGGTCTCTTCCTGGTGGGACGTCTCCAGAACACCTCGCAAGGGAGGGGTCCAGGAGGCATCCTAACCAGAAGCCTGAGCCACCTCATCTGGCTCCTATCAAAGTGGAGGAGCAGTGACTACTCTGAGCTCTTCCTGGATTACAGAGCTTCTCACCCTATCCGTAAGGGAGAGTCCAGCCACCCTATGGAGGAAACTCATTTCGGCCGCTTGGTATCACAGTGCGTCTTTGTGATGTAAGAAAGGAACGTTTTAATTTAAACTAAGAAAGCACAAATTGTAATGCCTTTTTCATATGAAATGTAGCTACATTTTCATGCTAACGTCTGTATTTTTCATAAAGTTTGATTCAGTCAGTCAGTTAATATCTGCTCCTCCTCTCATTTCACGGCTTCAAGTGCAGCACAAATAATTCCGTTCATTTTATGGCCAGATTTTTTATTGATTCTTTTATCTGTTTTGTTTCTGTGATCAAAAATCTCCTTTATGGCCCTCAGAAGTTTAACCCTTTTAAGCCCAACCCAAGAAAAACTGGGGAGAAAAGTCAATTTTAAAATTCTGAAATCTTTATTTGGCCCTTCAATAAAATGTGGAAGAAAATTAAGAATCTTTTTTTTGTATATTAACCATTTATTACCATGTGACGTCAAAATTATTGTAGTGTAATCTTATGCTTCCTGGTATCCATTAGGAGGCAAAAGACAAGTATCATGCAAGGTTTTGAGCAACGTTTTTACCATAAAGTGATGCAAAATGTTTCAAAAACTGTATGTATCTTAATATGATACGTTTGGCTTTATAGTGTTAATTGTCTCCTCTCTGCTAATGACATAATGAGACAACATTGATGGATGTCATAGATTTTAACCAATCAGGTTTTGAGGTTTTCATATTCAGCATATTCTTTGACAAGCTGGAGCATTCGAGTTGGCCTTGCTGCTCATGCTGACATTGTGCAGCTGTTTAGCCAGGTGAGCAAAGTATTTAGCATATAACAGGAAAACATTTTCTTTTTAAGCTGTTGTGCCCATGATTTTGTGTTTCATTTTTACTTACCTCCGTTGTTTTGAGAGCACAAAGGCTGAAGGAGGAAAAAATGATTTTGTCATGGAATTACTAATAAAGCCATTTTTGAGAAGGACCTTTAAAGAAAATCTGTTTGTAAAGGTCAGACAGACCTGCAGCTAGCAGTCCTGTTAATAGATATTTATTAGCACATTGGCTTTGGGTAAGTGTGGTGGAATGTGTATTTAAGCCTAACAGGGTGGCTGGAAACTGCAGTTGTATGTTTTAATTCATTGGCAGCGGTAAAAGTAAATCTGCTTGTTGTGAATTTGCTCTTGTTCCTTTTGGTAATGACACTGACATTGAATGTATGCTATTTGTGATGCAACATCCTGTCTTACAGTGTAACAGAGGTATAATCCTTTAAGCTTTCAGTCATGTATTCATGACTCTCCAGTTACTTACTGTAACTCCCGCAAGTGCTGAAGGTTTACTCTGTTTCTTTCGATAAAAGGTTGCTGTCTTTTTGAAGATGAGGTGATTACATTAAATGCCTGTAGCATGTTGGCTGAGTGTCCTGTTGAAAGGCCATTTTAAAGATGGAAGGGTGACACAGATGACCTACGTCTACAAAACATGGCATGTCACTGTATGTGCACGTCAACATGCTTTAATGCAACTTTGTTTTTTAAGCTTTGCATATGTGTAAGGTCTGACATTTCAATGCATTTAACTTGATGTCAGTTTACAATTTTCGAACCATTGTTTAGTACATGAATGGGATTTTCTTAACCATATTTTGTTAATTTTGTGTACATTCATGTGTACAACCCATTTATGATAAATTGTTTATATTATACATATCACCAAATACATCTCATAAACTAAACTGAGTAAACTTCTAGATTTAGATCAAAGTTTACTTCAGTCTGGAAGTGCGTCTAATTTTCAATCAAGAAACTTGATTGTGGTGTGAGTCCCTGATGACTGGATGGCTTCTAAATGACTGGAGTGAGAACAATGTCCATCTTAGTAATACTTAAAAAAAAGGATATCCCTCTACCTCTCCCCCTGTCCTCTTCCTCCTCTCAGAGAGGCCTGTCACATATACTTTGCACTGATGGCTGACGGATCGGGCCAAGACATTCGTCTCAGGACACTCCTCTATATATTGTTAATTTAATGCATGATGACGTGGCCAATTACAGCAGGCCTGCACGCTCAAATAGCATGTCAAAACCTGTGTATCAATCTATTAGGTCCCGTCTCCTAGCACATTACAAGGTACCTTAAAGCCCCTCTCTGGCGCTGCAGGAAAATGCTGACCTCATGGGAAACAGGCCGCTGATCTTCTCTCTGGCCTTTTAAAGTCCATAAAAACACAACAGGACTTATGTTGGAATGAAAGTGTGATCAGAGAAAAGAGAAAGAAATATATGACTGCACATCTGCATGGATATGTATGTATATATTCAAAGAGCAGTATTACTGTCAAGTAAGATGTATTTTACCACTTACTGTTTAAAGATCACTAAGCTGGCAAGGTCCAGAGTAATGGGAGGGAATTGACTGATGCACTGTAAAGATGGGCTGAGCTATTTTTCTCCTTCAAAACTTCTCCTTTATCTCCATTCTCCTCCATTCCTCTTTTTTCTTTGCTTCCCACCCTCCAAGTGGGATTTTCTCTGACAGGAGGGGCTGTGAAGTTTGACTGGTTCTGATCATGCTTTGATGCTGTCACTTCCCATCCACTCAGAGAGATCAAGGCCATCAAGCACTTTCAAATGAGCAGACATCGGCATGGGGAGATTAACTGAGTGGTTAGGCCAGGGGCATCTTGCCTGTCCCCATGACCAACTCAACACTTTCTCAGCTACAGGGTGATGGTGCACTGAAACTAAGTAATGTGCCCTCTACAGAGTTTTAAGGCTTTGGAAACTGTTTCCAAAGATGATTTTGTACAGCGTTACAGATGCTGGGTTTGGCAAAAATTGCTTGGATATTACTGAATAATTCACACTGTTCTGTCGCTTTACACCGACTGGTGTACCAGAGACATGATGACTTTAAAACTTAGGCGCTAAACCAGATGAGTCACACACCGCTCTGTTATTTTTACATTATCCATGTGCCTTATAGTAGATCCTGATGTAATGTTATAAAACTAATCATACATACCTTCTCCTAATCTTAACTGCATAGTTGTTATGTTGTTGTAGGTCCTGTCTTCCCAAGCTCACCATTTTTTAAACAGCTAATTACTGTCAGACCACAAAAGGAGACAGAGCAAGATCAATTTTTTTTATCTAGATGTTTCATATCTTCTATAAGTCTGTTGTGGAGAGTGCAAAAAGCTTTGCAGCCATCTGTTGAGATAGCAGGATCAGACTCAGTCACTCAAAGAAACTGTGCAAACTGATAAAAAAGCATGACTCCGATCTGGGAACTACTCAGGACCCCTAGAACTGTGCACAACCTCTGCAAAACATTGTGATTAAACCACAGAGCATGTTCAGTCAGAGGCTTCCTTAGCTCGCCTTCAACAACAAACGTTATGGGTGGTAATTTCCCACAGCAATAGCCTTAAGCATTAACTGTTCATAATAACATGATGCATGATGACATTATTTGCTTATCTACAAAATATCTTTAAAAGTTTGGTTTGGGGATTTTATTCTTCTATTCCCACAAAATTAAATAAACCAAATATTATTCAAGTGGACTCAAACAAACCAAATTCATGATATAAGCATTCCCTGACTACATGTGATAGCACTCCATACTATCAAAGTCAGAAGAACAAGACTTTACTTACCATGCCTAAGATAATCTGCAAACACTGCAGAAGAAGACAATAGAAAACTGTTGTATGTGTGTTTGATTCTATCGACTGCCTTTGTAGTAGTTATGTAACCATAAAGATTATGAATACCATACCATACTGCCTTTTGTGTGCACTTTATGGCTACACAAACTGCGATAAGAAGTGACATTGTTTATGCAGTTGTTTCACCTTTGAAGCTCATGCAAATGTAATGAGAGCTTTAATAATATGTGTCACAATAGTAATTTCATATGTGTTACTGCAGGGGCCTGCAACTTTTAAGGAATCCAGAATAATTATGTGTATATGTGTCTCTGAGTATGTGACCAACAGTGATAGGCACTGATCTCCAGGGTGACAGGGCTAATCTCTGAGATACTGTCCTGCTCTCCTCGTCCTGTCGTGCTCCAAGTGGCTCTCTGATCAGCTCGCATTAAAGCTAAACACTTTGACTGATTTGGAGGAAAATCAAAATCAATTTGCACCAGGGCCCTCAATTCAGAGCTGTCCCCCCTAGGCCCTCAAGCTTGTCACATTCTCTTGGTGCAGAATTGACGTTTTGACATACAAAGTTAGATTAAAAATGAGACACTGAGAGAGGGCGGAAGCGAGAGAGAGAGAGAGAGAGAGAGAGACTGAGAGAACAAAGTTGAGCTCTCTTCCCATCCACTTCCAGTACTTCCCAAACTGTCCCTGCGATCAAAATGGATTGGGGCACGTCACTGCTGAACGGTGTCAGTCATGTTATATCAGTCAACACTGCCTGGCTCAGAGCTACCTGCTTGTTTAGCGTCCTGTTATGTAAGTGTTTGCATGATGTTGTTTTCAAGTATGTCCCCTGATACCAAGAGGGATCAGGCGAAAGAAGTGATGAACAAATTAAACTGACTGTTGATGAACGAGGACACCAAAAGACAGCTTACGGGACAAGCTGACTGACAAGCTTGATCGAAAGCAGGGCCAGAGAAGAGTAACAGGCTGATATACAGATGGAGTGTGACAAGCTAAAGCTGGTGTGTGACACCTAACACTATCAGACGTCAGGCGACAGCAACACGACAGTTGTGGCATTTGACGGACAGAGGGTTGTCACAGTGAGTAAAACTAGTGAAGGTTGATTGGCACAGGGAGTCTTATATAAGAGGTTTTTTTTGCTTTTTTCTGCTTTAGCATTAGCATTGGTGTGTATGTGTGTCTGTGCGTGCAGGTTACAATCAGCAGTGTGGAGCAGGTAAGACGAATTACCTAATGAAGTGAAAATGACAAAAAGTAGAGATGCATGATGGAAGAAAAACAGAGATTAGGTCAAGTGGAGGTAGGTGGTATGATCACTCTCCCTCACACATACGTAAGGTATGGGGTCCATTTGTAATGTCGATAATTCTAACATCTCAGACAGTGTTGCGGCTTTTGAGAGGGCCTTATTTTTGAGCATGTGCCACAATGTCACGTGCACATGCATATATTAGTGCACAGTGTGGATTGAAAAAAAAGTTGAAAATTGAATAAGGGTTGGAAAGTTCTTGTAACAACCACAAAAGCAACTTAATGAGCACCCCTCAGGTTGCAATTGTTCACAATGAATTAACTGGACTTGATTTGTCTGTAAAGTGCCTTGAGATGACCTTGTTGTGAATTGGCAGTTTTCCATAGTTACATACTTACTACTGACCCATTCAATAAATCACCACAAAGTGGTATGAGCGGCTTTATAAATCATTTTCACGAAGTCTGACACTAAACAGGGTGGCAATGCAGTTGAAGGCCTATTTATGTGCCCTTTATATGCATAAATAGGTACATTCTTTTCAAACATCACTGCCCTCATACTTCCATGTTATACATCCACCAGAGGGCAGTGCAGAGTTCAGAGTTCACCTCCGAGTGCCAACATTCGTTTCAGACACTAGAACATTGGTGTAGTAGATCGTGATAATGTACATTCTCAGAAAGAGACATAAAATAAGGCAGTGCAGTAACAGCGGTGGTCTGTGCAGCCATGAACTACATTGCGACAGCTTCTTTTTCTTCTTCTTTGTTCCTTTCGCAGGTTTCAACAATACTGCCAGAAAATTGCAGTTTCCGTTGGTGCTGCTCCGTTAGGGTACAGATCTGCAAATGCCCCGAAATCATGCATGTAAATGATGCAGAAGATGGATGAAAAGTTCCGTATCAGTCTTTTGTGTAGAGCAGGGGTAGGCAACTCCGGGCTCCTCGAGGGCCGGCATCCGCATGTATTAGGAGTTTCCCTGCTGCAACACACCTGACTCAAGAGTCAGACTTAATTAGCAGACTTGTGCAGAGCTGGATGACAAGCACTACACAAGTCTGCTACTTCCCAATTGATCTGAGTCAGGTGTGTTGCAGCAGGGAAACTCCTAATACCTGCAGGATGCGGGCCCTCAAGGAGTAAAGTTGATTACCCCTAGTGTAGAGCATAAATAGGTCTTTAGTGTCTCAGGTAAGTGTTTTCAGGAGAGCTCATTTGCTTTTCAAGGGAGCCGAGCTCTCCTTATCTACCCTGTAATTCAAACGATGATCTCAGCTGGCATTTTTGAGAAGCTGGGTTGTTTGTCAAAGTTGAGTTTGTCCGGTGATTTACTCTGACCCCTTCTGAACAGCTGTTAGTCTCACACTGAATTCTATAAAGTTTCATTTGAACAAAACAGGAAAGTACAGCCATGAAGTGAGATGTGTGAAAAGGTGTGGCATTAATGTCAACCTACAGCCTTTTTAAAAAAATATATTTTAACTTTCCCTAAGGTTTTTTTTATTATTTACATCAATATTCTGGGTTACCTGCTTCACTTTGAATTAATTGAAAGAGTGTTATGTGTTAGTTAAACAAGATGTTATATGTGTTTGTACATAAACACATGGATCAGCCTCACTTGATTTTCAGGCATCGTCGGTTCTTCATAACCTTGGTGTTCCAGACCACCCCCATTTAATTAGCTTGATAATATTGTTAGTTTTTTTCCTTCCCAACATAACCATGGCTGCTCTTTTAATTAGAATTAACTGCACCCTAAGTGGAGGTCTTTCATTGAACATTAATATAAATTGTTAACTAATTAATCATCCTGTGGCTGACTCTTCATCCATTTATTAAAACTTCTCCTGATCGCACTGACTCTCAAGTATTAGCAGATAAAAGGACATTTTTACCAGCAACTTTAAAACTGATATATTGACTAAAAGCACAGTGCCATTCAATGTACTGTTCCCTGTTACTATTCATTAGGGTCATTCCTTGACCTCTCAACTAATATGATATCATAGTCTGCATATAAGTGAACAAATCAGGCATATCACTGCTACTGACATTGAAGGCAAGCCTTGCTTGCTAATGGCCAAAGGCTCTGACGTCCAGTGTCATGATGTGGTTCAACCCTGCAATGTCACAGAGCTGACAGACCTATTAACTGGATGGGGAGTGTTGACACTGATAGCCCCTGACAGGGGGGAGATGCAGAAGCGATGAGTTTCTGTTGATACAGAAAGCCCCTGATGGGAACAGGACGGTAGTAGCAACATATAAAAGTAGAAATATATGGTGAGTTTGTTGTCAATGGTCTGTTGATTTCTACGGTTAAGCAGGATTCGTAGTGATACATATCTGTCTGCCTTACTTCCCATGCAGAGAGAAGGATTATGGGTTGGCTAACACAGCAGGGCTTGCATGTAGTCTTCAAAATGCTAAAAGCATGTTGCCCTCAGAGATCACCCTGTGTCAGTTAAAAGAGACTACTTTGCCATAGATTTGCAAGGTGAGCTAATAGCTGTCCAGTTTTCATGTGTGAATAAACTAAGGGACAAGGGATAATTCAATCCAAGTTAAGAAATGTCCAATGGTCTTACTTGTAGTCTTTAGGCCAGTATTGATTCCAAAATAATCCAAAGCTGTGGTTCAACAGGATACGTTAAGTGAACTATGGTAGAGACATCTTTACAGGTCACCGTTTAAACAATTGCCAAAGAGTGAAACTGGACAGTTTTTTTTTAGCTGGACCTGTCCATTTCCCCTTTTAGACAGTTTTAACTGGTTTTATATGGTGCATGTTTTGTTTTGCTGTGACTGATTTTAGATGGAAGTGGAAATGGGCAGTCAGCTAATTGGTAACTGCAGATACCTATCCACCCTCCCAGCCACAAGATTGAGGTAGTGGTCAATTAAGATAAAAGGAGGCCAGGTGTAGAAACAGGAGGGGAGAGAGCGATAGAAGGAGACACCAGAGGTGCTCAAAGAGTTTGAGCCGGGACGTAGGAATCAGGAGGTGCAGGAATTGCGACCAGGGGCCCATTGGAGCAGCACCACATGGGGCATCCTGAACTGTCAGAGAACTCTATTAGTCTCTTAATTTTTAGGGCTTCTCAGCCCTTAGCTCTACCCCTTCGCCTTTAAACAAAGTGTGGAGGCAAAGAACAATGTTTTCAGCCCTATGAATTGACCCCCCCCCTCTCTCCGTATAACCTGAACGTATTACGAGGCTGGTTTGCTTGTGGTTCCCTGTTTACTAGACATACATGTTATACAGACCTTACGATACAACAGAAAGAAGAACTTACATCCTTATAACCACAGCAATTAAATTATGTATATCCTTATATTATATATAATGTTCCCCGAGTATAATCAATTGAAACTTTATGCAAATTCTGAAATCGCTTTATTTTCGAAACATGGGTAAAGCGGTCAAACGCCGCATTGTGCCGTCATGGTAAACATCTACCTTACCGTAAAGTTTTTAACAACAGTTAAACATTTTTAACATTGTTATTTACTAAAAGACAACTTTTCTGTACGAGTCTTTCGGCGCCAGGTGAAAGCGAAAGCGTATAACTCCTCCTACCCCTTTGCCGTTAACTCTGCACCTGAAAAAGCTCTGCTGAAATGGGTATTCACCCCTTCCCCTTAGCCCTTCCCTTCGCCCTAAAAGAGAATCAAGACACTCCTTCGTCTCTCATGAACGCGCAAAACAGAGGGTTTGGGGTAAGGGGGAGAATTGAGATTGGGTCTTACTGTTTTGCTTCTCTACCTGGCCAGGAGGAGGGGGTATTAAGTCTTTTTTTTTTGCTATGAAAAGCACTAAATGCAATCATTTTCAAACCGATAGGTACTGCAGGCTATAGGAAATTATATTTTGAAAAAATGTATAGAAAAAAAATAATCATTATAAAAGAACTTGAAAGAAATTATAAAAATGTATTATTAAAATAGTATGATTTCTTTTATTCCTTTCTGGCTTGTGTAGGCACTGCCTACCCTGACTGCACAACACTGATTACTGTTTTTTAATTAATTGGCATGTATTAAAGTGATATTATCAATGAAATGTGAAATATAAGTCTTTAAAATATGCCAATAAAGCACACCTATGTTATCTCTTTTCATTTCACAGGTACATTCGTGGAAATGGTGCAAAATATCTTCAGAGCCTGAGAAAGTCTGCTAGATACCACAGGTAGGATGGATTGTGGATGAATGTAGTAGCAATCATGACATTATTTTCTCCCCAAAGTTCCCTGTCACTTACCAGTTTCTATTTTTAAAGGTTACACAAAGACTTCAGCAGGTTCCAAACCAAGGAGCACAAGAAGGTCTACCTTGTCCTGAACCTGAAACACGTCTGGTCTGGATCCAGTGTGTTTAAATGTCTATTCCTTACAGAATGTATTTACCATCTACAGACCAGATTATGGGCCTTTACATAGAGGGATAGAGCAGTCACTTTCTGTCTGTACATGTTATATCATTTATCACTTTTGTACTAAATATAGTTAACAGAACATTATAATGACCTGTTTTAGTTATCTAGTTCATCATGTTAAACCGTTCTCTTCTAACCAGGTTTAGACCAGTCCTGGATTGAACCTAGACACGTAATCGCTTCCAGCATGTCCAGTTGATCAGACTGTGCTGAGAGATCATCTGGGAGCAGACTCTTTATCAGCTCCTCCACATCTGGGTGTTGGATCATAGAATATAAAATGAAGAAAAATCTGATCCAGGTCATCTTCAGATTCTGTTATAGCCTACAGAAAACAACATCACACACTCATACACACACTACTCACATAAAAATAGGGAGAACTTGCCCATATGAATATATAAAACCTTTACAGGTGAACATAACTTTACTTTCATAAACTTTTGAATGCACATGTAGAACTGTTCAATATTTAAGTTTTTATTGCACAACATGCTGTTTTTTCCAACAAGATGATTAACAACAAGAAACAAAAGAAGTGTCTGAACCATAAATGGACCACTAAATGTTCTGGTTTGATGAAAACTTGTATCTAAATAGTCCTCTTCATCATACTGTTCACATTTAAACATTGTCAGACTAAGACAACATCAAACACATGACAAGTTATTTATGTTGTGGTTTACCCACCACTGTTGGAAGATTTTTTTTCAGGAGGTTGAGTTCATGCTAATATAGATAATCCAGACGGCTCATATTCCCTCTGAAGCTGGGGGTTTATGGAGAAGTACTTCCTCTCCAGTACAGCCGACAACAGAGCATTTCAGTCCGAGGCTCCTTGTTGTCTTTTTTAATAAGCTGAAGCTGGGGCCCGGAAAATCGGGTCTCGTCATGGGTGGGTTGAAGACTAGCAGTTGGGGTTATTTCTCTGTTGCGATGTAATAAAGTGCAGAAGACTCGTTTGTTCAATTAAAAACTTAATTTGAAACTCAGGGAGACCCTAAAGAAGTTCCAGAGTTGTTGTTTTTGAGGATTTTTTTGTCTGGTACTGATTTAGAACACCACACTCCTAAGCAGTTAGAAACGTATTTTTTGCATTATATGTTCCCATTAAAACTGGGGGCATTGTGGTCTCAAGGGTGCTTGGCCAAGGTCACTGGGGTGGGGACTGACCACTGGGAGGTGGTTGTCTGGGGCGGTCTGGCCTGCCTGGGTACTTGGGATGGGTGGCTCTTGGGCTAGCCGGGCCCTTGGTCCATCTCTCGGGGAGCCCTCGGGAAGCTGGTGCTTGGTGGAGCTGGCAGGCTGCTGTCCCTGGTCCCCTGAGGCCCTTCTTACTCCATCCTCATGCCTCTTTCTGGGTGGGTGCGTGGTCAAACCTGCAGTGGCCTGCCTGCTTCTGTGCTCCTTGGTGACGGCTAGTTGCCCGGTGCTTGGGGCCCTCTCTCTGTCTGCGTCTCTTTTTTGGAAGAGGTGCATTCACACAACTCATTTTGCACACACACACACACACACACACACACACACACACACACACACACACACACACACACACACACACACACA
>JAOXYM010000001.1:35475834-35487229 GCA_028567055.1 Leptatherina wallacei
TGAGTGTATGACTCCCAGCCTGACTTTTTGTCCCAGTCCGGCCCTGGATGTAGCCAAGCAGTCACATGGCAGTTTGGCGCTGGTGCCACACAGGAGCAGAGTGAGCACACTGGAGCACAAACACAAGGAGTGGAGTAATATTTAATTTAAAAGAATAAATCTGATGTTAGTCAGGAAGTACTCAGTACTTGAGTACTTTTTCATTAAGTACTTTTTTTTTAACCTTTACTTGAGTAATTATTTGAATGACTACTTTTTACTTGTACTTGAGTCATATTTTTCTAAGGTACCAGTACCTTTACTTGAGTATTATTTTTTGGCTACATTGCCCACCTTTGCACTGGAGGAAGCGGCTGGGCACTTGGAACAGAAGGAGCATGTGCTGCTGGATCTCCTCAATGAGCGCTTGCAGAATCAGGATATCACACAGGGCCCTGAATGTGTTGCTGATAATTCCAGGTCCCAGTGTGGCAGCAATGTGAGGGTTAAGTCTCAAGAGCAACAGCCATGCTAATTCAAAGATAAGTCGCCTCTGCTGCTGTCTTTCTTGATACAAATGATTACATACAAGCCAGATTCCACTGGCCCAATGAGGCCATGTGGACTGGGAGGGAGATTTGAATTCAATTGAGTTGTGCAATTTTGTTAAATTGCAATGTTCATATTCTCATTTTTAGGCTTGACTGCTTTAGCAATGTTAATCTTATGCAGTGACTGCAAGAAAGAAATGAGCAATATTTATCTTCCTCTCAATAATATATTTATCATTCATTAACTTCATGCCATTTTGCTTAAAAGACAGTGTTTATGTTCATATTTTCTCTTATGGCCTTATAAATAGATGCTATAGACATTTTCTTTCAAATGTCATTGACAATTCAATGTTTAATGTACGTCTTTCTGACAAATGGTATTAAGCATCTAAACTCTGCCCGAATTAAAGAAAATTAAAGTAATAATTATTGGTAATAACAATTACTGATGGATTTTGTGACATCCCATCCATCATTTTGACACACAGAATATTAAACACAACCTCTGCATCATACAGGTATTCAGGAAACACCTGATCTGCTTCTGCTTTGTGTTTTACTGGCTGAGTATGCATTTTTAGTATCAGTTGATCGTGCTCATTTAACCGGGACAGGACAAAATCTTGATCGAGAATGAAATGTGAATGATAATGCAGCCCTGCCAACCAGGCAAAGCATCAAAGAAGAGCAACAATATAAATCATAGTGAGCCTGATGGCTCAACTCACTGTCAACAGAAGGCCAACTTAGTCTGTCCGTGATTTTGATTTCACAAATTATACAGCTTTTCTCTCTTTTCCTGTTCTTGTCATCATCTGACAGTTTTTTATTTATTCTTTGAACATCTGATATGAAGTCGTCAGGTTTTTAGTTTTTCTCAGTAGATAACGTTTTCCCCAATCTCTCCAATTCAGCACATTCAGTATTAAACATCAGGGTATTAGTCCAGAGTATTAAACATGGAGTTCTACAGATATAGCATGTTTTACAAACTTTGAGAAGTTACTCACTACAGTTGAATAACTTATTGCCAACTGAATCAGTTACCATAGTATGCTTCCAATGGAGGCCTTTTACCTATTTGCTTGGGTCCAGGTGGGAATTTGTTTTTATTTGATTTGATTTATACCTCTAAGAGGGATAAATAAAGTATTTTTCATTTCATTCATTCATTCAATTTCATTTTATTGTTTTTCCTGACCAGGCAATGTATTTCAAATCTCTTATTTAATCCCTTGATGCCTATAGTGCCAAACCCCTCAGTCTTTTTTAGTCTATTTATTTTTATTTCATTTTTGATATATTAATTTATATTAATTAATTATTATCTATTGTTATTGATTAATTTGATATTCAACTGTAGTTGTTCCAGTCTTTTTGTTGGGTATTTCCTCATTTCTTATTATATTCATTTTGCTTTCATATAGTTGTAAATAAATTCAGGTGTTAATAGGTTAAACCTTTAAGTCCTAATGCGTTGCCAGTGACAGAAAATGACACTTGTCATTCTATTCCTGGTATTCAAAGTGTAAAGGGGAAATTCTTATGCAGCATTACCTTAAAATGTTAGAGACTTTGCCCCAATATCTGGTTTGAAAAGGTCTGTTCCCCATTAAGAGTGTGTTGAATTGACTAAAGCGAAGAACTTTACAGGATGGATCTCATCAAATCCTTTTCTGTGCATGGTAATCCATGGAAATGTGCATTTACCTGAAATTCTCCTCATCCACACAGTTGACATTCCCAAACTCTTAAACTATCAATGCAGCTAAATGTTCAGCATTAATATCCATCATTTTAGTGTTTAATGTTTCTCATTCACCATCTTGCTGCTGATACCATCATGGTGTATATCATCATCACCTGTCTGAATCTGCAGCAGCGTTCTGTTTGTCTCCTCCGTAGCACAACAGGACTGTAATAGTGGCGGTCGGCCCGGGGTGGCGATGCAGTGTTTTCTCTTAGGACTTGAGCCGACCTGGAAATATGGCTGCCAGGAGAGGAGGTGGCAGATGGCTGACAAGGCATTTTTACCCATAACGCTCCAGTAAAACTTTAACTTCCAAGATTTAGTGCTAGCCCTCTGCACTTAGCAAACTGCAGCCACTGGCATATTTTTTCAAAAGTCCCAAACTGATGGTTTCGCAAGCTGTGCATAAACATGCTTTATTGATTGTGCTGTTAAAGATTAAATGGGTCAGTATCATTTAGCGAAAGACAGATTTAGAGGACAAATACTAGTTAAAAATTGCTTAAATACTTGGCAGGCATCAATGACTTTTAAATTACACAGAAATTATTCACTGTGTCATTATACCGACTGATGGTGATGACAGACGATATATAAGAAATGTAATACTTTTTACGTAATAATGCTGAATACACCAATTCTCTGTAAATTTGAACACAGTCATACCTCAGTTTGTTCTTGACAATTGAATCATGAAAGTGTGCTCCTTTGCAAAACTGGTCAAATAAGAAACCTTTATGCTTGTGGACCATGCTAAGTGTCTACAATCTTGTTTACTACGATGTAAGATATGCTAACCTGTTAAGATTTGAAGCAGCGGATGTGTATACCTGTTCAAGCACTTACAGGAAGGTTTGGGTTCATTGGTTTAACCAAACAGTGGATAAATAAAATGTCAAGGCTTTGGATTTACAACTCTTCATAAGATATACATTAGCCCTCCCTAGGCTACTGTATGACAAAATATCCCAGTGGAAACTGCGGTATATTACTGGGGTGGGGCTATACATTAAATGCTGACTATAAGACATTTGAATAGCAAATTAGACCCCAGGTGCATCTAAGGATGGCAACATGACTGTGGAAGTCTGTTCCAGGCACAAGGGAGGCCGTAACAGAAAGAGACTTTGTGGGAGACAGAGAGAGAAAGAAAACTTCAAAGAAGCCGTTGAACCTTGCAGGCCGACCAAGCCGTATGGTGGAGCTGAATGAGGTGATGTTATTAGACTCAGGTGAGACATGCACACATCTGTAACTATTGGCCGGCATGGAGTGTGTGTGGAAGTGAGAGAGATGGAGTGTGCAGAGTATGCTTGTGCACAGTGATGTTGTTTATACCGGTATATTTTTATTTGCTGCACACATCTGCCAGTATCTACCTGGGACCCATAAAAGGTTTAGACAGCATAGCAAGTGTAACCCAGAGCAGCAGACTGAGATAAATAAATTCCCTACCTGACTCCATACACACCACCTTCTCAATCTGCCTTCATCCTTTTTTTTTTTTGAAAAAAAGCGCTTTTGTTAGATCAGCAGGAAACGTTATTCTAGAAACCCCTTGCAGAAATCCCAAAAGTAGTCTGAAAGAGCCAGGGAGTGGTTGCTGTGGCAGTGGAAGCAAGGCTGAAATACCAACCTGACAAACCCTCAAAGTTCTCCAAGATTTTATGTTGGGACTACACAAGATAGAGCCCAGAGTTAGCAGGGTTTCTTTTAAAATATGTGATGTTGATATTTGTTAAAGATTACATTTCTACACCACACTTTTAGTGACCATGTTTCTTTGTGTGGGGTAAACATGATGAACATGATCTTAAAGTTCTACATTTTGCAGTTGAAAGACAAGACTCTGTAACATGTTCTCTTTGCACAACTTGCGTGATGTTATTATAGGAAAGGAGCCAACAGCAGCACCCTGTGCTCAAACAGGGTCGATGTCAGGAAACAACAGTATTAAAAACCTGCATAGGGTCTTCCATGCAACTTGAGTCATTTTGCGACACATTTCTGGTCCTTAATACTCCAAGTTCTGTCTCATTGATCTATTTCAACACATCTGTATTCACAACCCTAATTCCCAAAAAGTTGGAACAATGTCTAATATGTAAATAAAAACAGAATGCAATGATTTGCAGATCTCATAAACCAATATTTTATTCATAACATAACATGGAAAACAGCCAGAGTTGAAAGAGACATTTTATTATGTGATGTAAAACATGAGCTCAGCTTGAGTTTAATGGCACCAGCACATCTCAAAATAGTTGTGACAGGGCCACGTTTACCACCGGGTAGCATCCCCACTTCTTTTAACCATAGTCTACAAATGTCTGCTCTAAAACCTGGCTATGGCATGAAGCAGCGGCGGTACCTTTCCAGATGTAGAAGTTGCCAATACCACTGGAGTCTGTGCAGTGATTTCTATGATGGAATCATCCTTGTTTTTAATGCAGTGCCGCCTGAAGGCCTAAAGATTGTGTGAGGGAGAATCTGTGCATTTGTGCATGTGTCATGTTTGTAAGAGACTGGAGAGTTAACATGGGCCTGTCATAGTCATTACAGTGTGGGTGGAAACATAACTGTGCATCATCTTCCTGTATTGGTCCAGTAAGACATCACTATCATTTCACTCAGGCTTTTGAGCTATGTTGTGCTTTTCAAAGACACCAGCATTCAGACCCTGTCGTGATACAACAGACCCATATGGAAGAGGATAGGATGTGGAATCAGCTGGGAGGGATCTACTCCTCCCAACATGAAACCATCCTGTAGTTCATCAGATGAATATACCACAATATTTTTTTTTTTTAATTCTGAGGCTCAGCATTTGCAGGAAAAAGAAGTTTTGACTAGTCATGACGAGAACTTTTAACATGCAACACTTGCAAATAGCTTGTAACCGACAGAGCTAAATGATTTTACATGGGGGCCAGAGGGTGGACAAAACGTTATTAAGGGGGCATATACTAAGAAAGGAAATTATTATGTCCCTCTCTCTAATCATATACACTCCTGTGATAACTGGTCACATTAGAGAAACATGAGAAATAAAACATCTTTATATAATTAATCTGGATCACCAAGTGGAAATATTTGCAAAAAGTTCAAAAAGCTCCATAGAAAGGTAAGTTGGTTGTTTTGGGGTGCAGTGTATGGAGCTTGATGTGGTCCTAGGGGGATCAGTTACTCCTCCCCCCTATGAGTTCTAGTTTACTGTTTGGCTGGTGGTAGACTCCTACTGACCACGATAACTTAGCTCCAAGTTGGGATCTGCAGGGCTGCATAAACATAATCGACTGGAGCTACCAGAGGACTACATTAAATGGCTTGAAAATTTCATATAATCTCTTCATGTGAAAACAGAGGCAGGCAGCCCATTGTAAACTCTACAGTGTTCAAACCAATACATCAGAAGCAGGTACATCCATACAAAGTGAATTAATGATACACACTCCCACTTTGTAAAACACCCGGCAAGATTTGTTCAAAGACTTGTATAACTCATATCTGGCCTTTATGATTCCACATGGCACGTAGCCCAATTTCACTGGCTACAGGTTAAATGTATTTCCAGGAAGAACTACTAGATATAGGATTTGGCAAAGGCTTAGGAAGTGAAAGTAAGAGGATGACGGGGAAAGAGATGTATCAAATGATTATAATGACTGATGATATTACCTATTTCTGCAAAAAATGACTTCAATAGTGTAATGGTCAAATGGTGGGTAAGGATGACAGAATTATTAAAAGAGGAAGATTTGAGTAATTTCAGCACATTTATCAGTCTGCACATCACAGATTCACATTTGCTTAATATATACTGTAAATCTCATTGATCCCAAGGAGGTCTCTTTTTATATGACTTTATATTTTCATCCTAATAAGTCATAAGCTTGGAGACCAAGTTAATTTCAGATCCAGGGTTGCAGCTAAAAAAAGGGAATGGATGCAATGTGGAAAAAAATAATATTGAGTGAACTTTGGTTGATCTTTCAATCTGATACCACAAATAATCTTACTATAAAGCAAACCAGTATTGCCATGTTTTAAATGAACAAACATTTAATTTCTAGTGCTGGATGTCTTTAAGATTATGTTAAATAATGTTTTTTGATTTTATTTATTTATTTAGCTTTTTGTTAATCTCTGTATAGTTACTGTATATCTTTATTTCATTGTTCACATATTAAGTTTCTTTTTTTGTGGTTTTGAAAATTCAAATGAATTATTAAAATTACTCAAATTTATTAAGGCTTAACTCATATCCCACATTCAAGTGAGCAATTCCTCTTACAGTATATTGGAGAGTTGTTGGATCCTGAGTCTTGTGGTGACAGGTGGAGCTGTTGTAAAAGAGAATGCCTAATAACAAGATGAATAATGGCAATTAGGTCATTATTAAGATAAAATTATACATATTATTTGGCCTGAATACATATAGTGACTGAGTGAATATTGAATGAATGTGATAATTAGAGAGGCAGGAGGTAAAAGGAGAGGATTGATTAGAAACATAAAAATACTGCCCCCTTCTTTTCAGATTTATACATTTAATGTGAGAAAATAAACTGGTAAATACAGAGGTGTTATTTAAGCAAAACTGTTTGCAAATATATGTGGAGCTTCCCTTGAGGTTAATGTAATAGTTGCAAGATATGTCATCATTGGAGCATGATGAATATTTGTATGCATTTTTGCAGTTACATTTATTTCATTGTATATTTTGACCATATTTTTCGAGCCTTGATTTTAAAAACTTGATAATGTGCTTTTAATGAGCAATAAAGTTGTACAAACTAAAACTTTCTTTTGCAGTTTATCTGCATTTCCAAATCCAAGAAGTTGTGAAGCTGTGTAAAATGTAAACAATGTAATGATCTATAAACCTCATGAATAAATAAATAGATAAATAAATAAATACCCAAACAATATTACCCAAACTGTTTTCTACCCTTGACTTGAATGACAGTAAAATGCTTGTTTTTGTTTTGTTTGATTGTTTGTTTGTTTTTGCCTTGCCTTTATTTTTATCTTAAAGGGATACAGTTTAACTTTTGGCCACTAAGGGGTGCTAAACCTGTAACTTCCTACGTGGCAATGTCGCATAATTAAACAGTCTCCATCCATGTTTTGGAATTGTGTTTGCAGACCACTTTGACCAGCTGATAGTGAAGTAATTTGGATTTAGTAATTTTTTAAAGGATTCTTCACCATTGAAGGATAGGGCCCCGGTTCAGGTATGTGACTGAGTGCTTCTAGTAAACTCAACTAATCTGGGATTAGTTGAGTTTACTAGAAATTTGCATGGGAACCCGATCCCCAAAACCACTATAGTTTTTACACATACTGAAACTGAACAGGTTAAATTGCATCAACATGTGCAACCATTAGTCTACACTAAAATCCATTAGTTCACTTAAGTATTTTTATTTATACCCCTAGTTGTTTGAACTAACTTACTTAAGTCAGATGTACTCACATTGTTTAGCTCTTTAAAATAAAAACTCAATTTCATGGAAAGTCAACTTAAAATCTCAACTTGATCCAAATGAAGTATTTGATTAATTCAGAACAAACTTGAGATTTGGACTGAATTTGGTATTATACCATTTAATAATTGTCAAAGGTGCATTTTGTCATATTTTTGCCAAAGGCAGGGGTATATTACCACAATGGAGCAACACTACATTTATGAAGTCTTTGTGTTTCTGTTTTTACATTAGAATCTAATGCGGTTTTCACCAGTATCAGTCCAGTATTAGCAGCAAGAGACGCAGTGAGCTTTCCAGCATGTTGCACTATGATGCTTTCTCTCTTTGGTTCACTGGATTGACCATTAGCACTAGGGTTTACTTACAAGGGAACTGAGCCCACCGGTTTTTAAGCTGACCAGAGTAAGAATGCAAATTCACATTACTCCAAACGAAGTGTGCTATCCATGGAAGCAGACCGAACAGTGCCAGTGTGAATGTGCTCTAAATCAACTTTTGTGATTTTCATTTAATGTGGCTACTACATTTGTAAAGTTACTGGCCAATCAGAATTTCCTTTAGCCAAAATTCAGATGATTAATTGTCTTCATTTTGATTTCTTTCCTCATTTAGCAGCACTTTGTTCAAGCAGGAGCATGAACGACACGAGTCAGGATATTGTAAGCACACAGCCAGTGGATGTACAGTATGATACGTCATTGAACAGTTATCAAGAAATATAGATTTACTTCATTCATCACAGTATGCATTTGGCTACCTAAAGGCCCATTTATGCTCTACGCTAAAGGCAGATACGGAGCATTATGTCTTTTTTCTGTTTCATTTACGTGCATAATTTGGTCCGTTTTTGGAGCCCTTGTGGGTCCGTACCCTGACGGAGCAAACAGAGTAGTACCACTGGAATCAGTGGGGGCAGTGTTGAGCAGTATAGGTGACTCGCAATGTATTTAATAACTGCACAGACCACCTCTGTTACTGCTCTGCCTCTCTTTATGTCTCTTTCTGAGACTGTCCATTATTATGATCTCCTCTACTGTCACCATGTTTACTATTGACTAAAACTGACATCGAAGCTCGGAGATGAACTTTAAAGTCTGAACTGCCCTCTGGTGGATGTATTGCCTAACAACCATACCGATGTAAAGGACACATGGAAGTATGAGAGGAGTGACATTTGAAATGGACGTAATTATTTACCTATGTAAAGGAGGCATAAAAGGGGCTTTAGATAGGTTTCTTCCATATTCCAAATGGTTCTTTATTAAATATTGCTCTGGATTTCTATTTGGGCCTAATCTTGCAGTTTTTAATAGTTTGTGTTGGTGTGCAATTTTGATTCAGTGTTTTAATAAAAGCCTTATTTCGATACTTTTGTTGTTGTTGTTATTGGTTAACATTTTACTCAATCCTTTAAATGAACTGCTGAACACAGAACCACACAGAAGAGACTTTAGATCTGGCTCTCTTAGACGCGAGTCAGATGCATCATGGTGGCTAGTAAGTTCTTAAATTAAATTATAACACACATTGGGGGTTGGCAGGTGATAATTCAGAGCCTTGTGTGCGGTGATTGGTAAATGCTAAAGGGTAAAAGCAAAGGTCAACTTGCTCAAAACCAAAGTGTTGTGTTCAGAGAAGTTACATCGCTCATTCCTACTGCTTTTAAAATGGTCATGGAGCAAACCAAAGATCAAACACCCACATGGTTAAAGACATTAGAGATGTTGTAAGGTGGTTAAAGGGATGATGGCGAAAGAGTGCATCACTCCTCATGTCTTGCATGAGGGATTTATTTTAGAGAAACACATGCTAGGCACTGTATGTTCTTTGGGGTAAGTCGGCACAACAATGCCCGACTTTGTCCTGCACCAATCACACCAGCATTGCTTCAGTGATGTGTACTGGACTGGTCAGCCTGCAGTTCTATGAAAATGTGGTGCATCATGAAGAGGAGAAGCAGATGAAATCTTGTGTTCATAAAGATTACGTCTTGGATTCAAATGACAGAGAAGTGAAAATAAAAGCAAGGGTAATTTAACAAAATGGCAGGTGTGTCTTCTTTTGTGTCGCTTGAATGAAATTCTGTTGTTTTTTTGTAAATACCTTGCAATTGGTCAGTGAAGACTAAAAATCCTATCTTTTGTCAAATAAAGGCTTGAATTATATATTTACCAATGAATGTTAATAATGTGTATCTTTTTTTTGTTCTAGTTCCTCTCACAATGAAGGTGGTGCAATATTGCATCAGAACAGATGGCTACTGAAAACAACAGTAAGGATAACAGACTACATGCAGCAGAAAGAAAATGCAGAATGCCTACACCTCCTTAAAGATGTTGGAGAAATGTACACAGTTAATCTTCCTCCCCTTTGATTTGATTGTGCTCACTAAATACAGGGGGACTTAATCAAGCTTAAAAATAACAAACAAACAAATAAAAGAGGGGTCCTGGGAGAACTCATTAGAAGCCTTGTCAAACTCCAAGAGACTACATAATTACTATACCAAAATAAAAATGCAAAGCTATTTCATTTGTATTTGCTTTTCTTTCTGAATAAGTGCTGAACTAAGGTCAATGAAACTTTCACTTTTATCCCTTTGAAAAGTTTGATTGAACAGGGTGAAACTAGTGTGAGGAGTCTGATCTCATCTCTTCCATCTTAAATCCTTCCTTTTACCGTTAGAAAACCAGGCCCTGCTGACAAGGAAGGGAAACAACTTCAGCAAATTTCTATAAATACTTTTTTTTTTTTGTCATTTTAATTATAGGATCAACAGCGTCTAAGAGGTACACCCCTGCCATCAATCTTTAATTAATGTCACGCTTTGCAGACTGCAGCGATTCTCGGTCTGATTGAAAAATAAGTCCAATGATATTTCTATTAAAGTTTATTTTATTAATAACATGTCAAGGCTTTAAAAACATGTCTCGTAGATAGCCAATCACAGGAATGTGACAGACAGATTTTACATTCAGTCTTTTTTTAACAGCTAACGCACGATCTGCTTAATTATTTTTTCTTGCATAATTCAACCCTGCATACCCCCGTTTTCACAGTTTAGTATTAACTGACTTGCCTGCAGATTTTATTACTCGGTCTGTATATTTACAGAATACAGAATCTTTCACCATCATTTTCTCATCTCATAAAACAATTTCTAATGCTTTAATTTCAACACAAAAAAATAATATTACTGAAAAAACTTAATTTTAGAGTTATTTGATTGAAGCCATTATCATTTTGATTTAGTTTGTTCACAAAACAGAACACTGAGATAAAACAAAGTTGTGGACCACATAAAGATTCTCTCCATCAGACCGTGTGCAGCTGAATCCTCTAAAGGCAGCATCACATCAACACCTGCAGCCTCATGGCCAGCTGATGCAGGGATGCTGACAGAGGAAGTTTCTTGCCCTGACTTTGAGTGTGTTTAATCCGACTCATCATGAAAAAAACAACACATTCATTTTCTGTACTACATTTACAATAGTCTTTCAAACAACTGGAGACTGAAGAGAGTAATAATAAATAAAAAATGGACGGGTATGTATAATATATATATATATATATATATATATATATATATATATATATATATTCATTCATTCATTCATTGT
>JAOXYM010000001.1:35506340-35523398 GCA_028567055.1 Leptatherina wallacei
TTCACCAGCTTGTTCAGTCTCTTCCTGTCAGCAGCAGAGATGCTACTTCCCCAGCAGACTACTCCAAAGAAGATGGCGGATGCCACCACCGAATTAAAGAAGGACTTAAGAAGAGCCCCTTCCACACCAAAAGACCAATAGATAAACACACTTACACACTGATTAAGTCAAAATGTTTCCTCATCAGTATTTAACCTAAGCCAATAAAATGTTTCTCTTTGGCACAGTTTACAGCTGTTTCTGAGTTGGACATGGACAGATGTGGACAGTAGCCAATGTGTACAGACTATTTTGCTGAAATATCCATAAAGACATATTATTATACACAGTATAATAAATATCTGTGCTACCAGGAAATCCCATATAGGACCTCCTGTAAATCCACTACCACAACTTTTATGTTTGGGCTGATGGGAGATAACAGTACTGCAACAAACCACAGTATTTACAACGAATGAAGTTTTGACAGCAGATAGGACCAGGGTCATTTTTACAGCTATATAAAAAAAGCCATGGAGAATCTCAACTAGTGATCATGTAATGTTCAGATAAAGGTTTACAGCTTGTAACTCACCAGTCATCTCTCCTGTGTCACTCATTTATTAAACAGTGAACTCACGTGACGACTGCTGCTGCTAAGAAATATCCTACATTTTCAGACACTTTCCCGCCTCCTTCTCAACTGCCTTCTTTTTTTAAATAAGATCATACGGTCTCTGCTCCCCCTTTCATCTTATTATTCCGAGTCCATTTTGCCACCACGTTCCTCTGCATCTCAGCTATCCCGCCTCTGCGCACTTCAATTTATATATATATATATCTATATATATATATATATAGATATATATATATATAAATTCCCTGAGGGCATTGAACTGGTGGGTATAGTTAGGAGGGAGGGATTGGGGATTGGGGTGGTGTGGGGTCGGGGATTCGGTGATCTCCGGGATGGTTGGCTGGTGCATTGGGGCGGGCGACTCACGGCTGGCAGGTGTCCAGGATGGTCCGGCCCTCCTGTGTGCTGGGCGGGGGCGCCCTTGTAAGGCCTGGGGTCCGGCTCTGGGCTTGTACTCGTGGGGCTGGCGCCTAGGGTGAGCGGTGTGCCACTGCCCCTGGTTTTCTGGGGCCAATACTCACTTGCCATGGGTGCTCTGACTGTGGCCATCCCCTACTTCTGGGTGGGTGCGGGGTCTTTCCAGCAGTCGGCTTCCTGGGTCTGTGCTCTGTGGTGCCTGCTTGTTGTACGGTGCTTGGTGGTCTCCTTTTCTCCTTTCTTTCATCACCACTGTCAGGTCCAGCATTATTATGAAGATTTAGCAAAAAACGAACTAAAAATAAAAAAGTAATACTTAAGTCTCAAGAGGAGCCTTATATCCATAAAGCTCCTCTTGGCAGCACAAATTTGTTAAGCACAGCACGGCAGCCAGAACATCATTCTGCTTGCTATGATGCTGGACAGGACAAGTTAAAAAAAAATAGATAAATAAAAAGAAATCAACTGTATATCAGCACTACAAATTTGCATTATGAAATGCTTCAATAATACCATAATGAAATGAAAAATACTTTATTTATCCCTCTTACAGGGAAATTATTGTTGTAGCAGTTTTTTTATTTTTTATAAACCTAAATAATTAAATTAAATCAAATCAAATAATTAAACATGAAAATATAACCGTCATCCTTGATAACAAACGACAGCGCCATGTTCCAAAAACATAAAATGTTTTGTATCTCCATCTTCCTCAGAGTGGGGTTATCACAGGATGAGATTTTACGTGACATACGGCTTATGTGTTAAACACCATTCAATGGAAACACCGGCACATCGCAATTGTACTTCGTCGAAATTTCTGAAATATCGTTTTTATTTTGCGAAACACTGTAATGGAAACGCAGTTATTGACTGGTGGCATTCTTGTGCCTAAAAGAGTGATGGGTACAAACTGTCTGTGGCCAAGCTGCTGATGAGGGAAGATTAAATATATGAGAATAAAATTGCCAGTCAAGCATTTCACAGTTTGGTGGGTAGTCTGAGCTCAGATGGCTGTGTGCTTTTGTAAACTTATCAAAACTTGAAATCAAGATCATTTCAAACACACATCAATGTCCAAGGAGACACCAAAAAGCACAGAAATTATGAAAATGTTAAAGACTATACTTGAAAGCATATATGAGGTATGTATTGGCTTCCAAAGCACAAACACACTACCAATTGACAGATAAACTGGCCCACTTGCTTCCATCTAGACTCAGGATACATTGACACATGCCAGCTGATTGGTGGCTCACTGCCATGTCAAGATGGTGTATTTTTATATCCCAGTTTGTACTATGTAGGGTGCTGGGTCTTTTTGCTCACAGATCACTGACAGGTGTTAGAGGACAGTGCCGTCACATTATAGTAACAGACACATAATACGTGTAGACAGGCCGTGAAGGTAGCTGCTAAAGTTGGGTGCTGATATTTCTGATTCTCTATCCAGAAAGACATAAATCCAAAAAGATGAGTACCTTATGTCTTCTTTTCAATCTTGCATTGCAAGAGACTTGTCTAATACTACAAGTTTTTATTTGTACCATATGTGCATTCTGTACAATTGCTGTTCATATTGCACCTCAAAACGCCTCGCAGTTGATAACCCTGACATACATTCTGTCGGAAAACCAGCTTTCTATAGAGGATAATATTACTTAACCGATACTGAATGTGATGTCCATACCAATTTTTAAGGAATAAGAAATTCCAATACAGATATAGATTGCCTGACATGCCCACATCTCACCAAATTTGATCAACATGCTCAGAGTTAAATCTTAAAACACATCATGCATGTCATAAATGTGCTGTAGACAGTGTTGAGAATACTGCAATGTAGTCAGTTCAGCACTACTAGATGACAAAATACCTAAATTATAATATTATTTTCTGCATTTGTGAAAAAAAAATGTTTTTATGTTGTCATAATGCTGGATATGGAATGGCATGCTGATGCCTTTGTTTCTTTAATAGTGCTCAAACTTCATGATAAAATGTGGAATAGGTGAACTTTTTTCATGCTACTGCACAAAAAATAACTCTACAGAGGAAGAAACATCATGCCACCAAATTTGTTGACTGTTGCATCACATTTAACAGGTGAAAATCCTAAACATTAGGATGTTGGACTGGCAGGAGGATAAGATATATATGATGTAACTACAAGAATGAGCTGACTACTAGGGGTTTCAGGTAACTTTATCTAATTTTTTGTTCTTTTTCTTTTTTACTTTGTAATGTTTTACACATTACAAAGTTTTTTGGCTAAGGTTAGGTGTAAAAAACAAGATGATTAACATTTGATATTATGTGGTTATTTTTGATCATTAATGTATCTATCTGATGGTATATGTTTGTAAATACAGTACCAATCAAAAGTTTGGACACACTTTCCCATTAAATCCAGTGGGAATAGATATTTAAATAGACAGACAGATAGAACCCAATATTTCTAGTCCCAGGTTTATCACTGACCAGTACTTTGTGCCTGTAGTAATTAGAAAGACTGGGACATGCATTTGCTATGTCCTTCTAAGGTCTCGAACACCAATAACCGCATTTATTGTTTTCTAATCAGCAGCCCTTTGGCTGCTCTGATCACTCAGTAAATAATGGAGATGTCAATATTGTCCCGCTCCTGTGACTCTGGAGCCCACTCATGCCCCCACACTTGTTCACTTGCCTGCTCCCCCTACTCTAGCTCGACACTATAAAGCAACCTCATTAATCACGCATTACCTTTAAAAAGAGTTCAAACTGTCAAGTGTTGGAAGAACTTGCACGCACACAAGTACAAATAGATGCACAAGTTCATGTGCATGCACACAATATAAATAACCAGTCTAATAGATAAATAAGTAAATAAACAAGTACAAATTCTGATATGCATGTTGTATTTTTTTGCTTCCTTGCACATGATCCCTCCATACATTAGTGGTCAAGCAGCCAAAATGTCGTCTCGTCAGTGAGGCAGCTCCATTGATTAGCACTTCCAGCTTCTGTTCTGGCTCAGGAATTACCCCTCTAATCTTGTAGTGAGTTATTTGCTGGAGACCAATCAGGCTGATCAGACAAATTACCCTCTTTGTGACTGCCTGGATGCTCAAAGAACTTCAGCAACCAGTACACAAACTAACGCACAAACACACTCAAACGTATGCACACACACAGACACATATTTTCTTTAAATGATAAACAGTGAAACATACATTTAGGCCCTGTAGCACAACTATCCTTCTCTCCTACCTGTCTCATGTGTTTTTATTACACCCTGTTTGTCGCCTTTCTTTATGTGACTTTTCTGCGTATTTAAGCTCTCTCACACTGGCTGGTTTCCCTCTTCACCTCCACACAAGTCCTCATCTTTACTATCTCAGGTTTTGCCCTTTCCTGTCTGTGTATGACTACCTTTTTCTTTTTTTCCTCCATATCATCCTCCTATTTGTGCACATTAGCAGGAACAGATGAAAACAAGAGTGTGTTTAGTGAAAGGCTTCTCAGGTCCACTGCAACACGGGAAGGTACAGCAGGTCATCCCAACCAAGTCTTCACTCTCCAGAACAAGACCATAAATCATAAATCAGGGATGTTAGACCCATTTTAGTTCAGGGGCAACATACAGAGCAATTTGATGTCAAGTGGGCCAGACCAGTATCTTTTTTAAAAAACATCATAAACTACCTGAAATTTCTTGATGGAATAAGAGTAGTTTAAGCAACGTTTTGCTTCACTTACACATTTAGACATTTTATTTATCCATTTTCTTTAATATTTTAAATGTATTTTATATATGAAATCATTGATATTCTATATGTAAATATATATTTATATATATATATA
This sequence comes from Leptatherina wallacei, assembly GCA_028567055.1. NCBI lineage: Eukaryota > Metazoa > Chordata > Actinopteri > Atheriniformes > Atherinidae > Leptatherina > Leptatherina wallacei. The sequence goes on from JAOXYM010000001.1 coordinate 35,511,220, forward strand.
GTTATATAAAATTATATATATTAATAAAATAAATTGTATAAATGTTTTAATAATACATTTTATTTATAAATATATAACTTCATATATTAAAATAAACAATGTTTTAAAAATGAGGCCCCAGGTGACTGTGGAGGCCAGGCGTAGAATTTTTTTTTACTTTGTTTATCTACCATTTATTATCCTATGATATTAAATGGGATAATAAAGGTTTTATCTTTCCCTCCTCTTCAATTTGCAGGAGACTCAGTAGGACAAGACTCTGCAGTCTTGTCCAATTGTGGTTTTATTTGGCCTCATCTGATCATGGAGCAACCAGCTCCTTCGTGGGATTGGCTTGTTCCATCTGCCACCGACCGAGGTGTTTGCTGGCAGCTGACGTTCGGCCACCAGGACTTCATTCTCCCGGAGGCAAAGTGCATGGTCGGACCCTGACTGGTTGTCCTGCACCAACAACCTGTATTAACTGACTCATACGGTTTGGGTTTTTAGCATGTTTTAATTTGTGTGTGATTTTTTTTATTTTTTTTTATTAATCTGCCTGCCCTAAATGTTAACGGGTTGTTTTGCACATTGGCATTCAGGGCCCTTCCTCCATGGTTTCTATAGTTTATAGTATTGTCTGTGGTTGGCCTCCTTTTACAGGTTTTTCTAATTGTGTATTTTTTCTTTGTTAAATAAAAATGATCTTTGTTGTTAAAAATCCTTGAACAGGTGGACCTGATAAAGTGCACCCGTACATTTTATTTGTAAAATTACTCCAATGTCACCACACCCAGTGCCATCATACGTGGTTTCCTACAGTTAAGTAGTTTTTTTGTAGTCTTTCTTCAAGAAAGATTATTTTAAATGGCCTTACTCTGCAAAATTGTCTCTATTGCATTGAAAGGAAAAAACAGCATGAAGTCATTAAAGGGGGGGGGGGGGGGGGGGGGGGGTTAACATGCAAAATTGAATTTTTTTAGCCTTTAATCATGTTATGTCATTCCCTCCCCAAAAATATGCCCCGCATGTTGCTGTCACTCATTCTTGCATATTTGAGAAATCCCTGAATTTCCTGTGGAAGCCACCTAGGGGAGCAAAAACAGCTGCCACTGCAAAGCACCTCCTATTCTGCAAAGCTCCTCCCCCTCCAATGACGAGCTTAACTCCAGCAGAGCACTCCTTACACCCCCTTTCCCTCCTCCCACTTTCAGCTGCAGCAACATGCTGAAGGGGGCGTGACAGAAAGGGTCGGAGAATCTTATAGACACAGAGGCAAATTTTCAAGGCTTCATAGACAGACATGTTGCAAGTTGAATTTCTTTTGAGTTGTTTTTTTCTATTTACAGCATTTTCAAAACAACTGAAGGTAACACAGTTATTTGATAGGGCTATAAAAGGGTTGTTTGTGCCTGAAAAAGACATGATACCCCCCCCCCCCCCTTTAAACCTGCAGGTCAGCTCTCTTGCACCATGTACCAGAGTTGATAATATGGGTACATTCCAATTTGAGGGGCAGATATTCTGACCCCAGGACATTTTCTAATTTATACTCCAGTCCAGGGAGTTTCTGACCTTGCCCTGCTAGCGACCACCTAAGACACTATTCCAATAGGCTGCCAGCTTGGCATATTAGTTGACATACCTGGTGCTAATGTCCAGGTGATGCAGGGGTGGGTTTTTGGAATGGTAAATGGACTGTTCTTTCATAGCGCTTTTGAAGCGCTTTATACTACATCATACATTCACCCAATCTCAAACGCACACACACACACACACACACACTGCTTCTATTGTTTTTATAGAAGTATAAAAATAAGTTTTATTCTTCAGCCATCACTCGCTGCTAGAAACATTGGGAGGCAATGTATAGGGTTCAGTGTCTTGCCTAAGAACATTTCGGCATATAATATGGAAAAGCAAGGAATTGACCTTGTGGTCGGTAGACGACTGCTCTTCCATATGAACTGTAGATGCCCCAGTAATGGACAGAACAAATGTGTGGCCATCAGGGTAAAATCAGGAATTGTCTTTGCATTTCTCATCATTGGTCTTATCAGTTACCAACACTGACTATTGATGGGTAAACTCAGTGAGTAGGAGTTCTAATGTTCTCCCTTTTACATGACCATATACCTTTAACCCTGCAGATTGAGAGAGGTAAAGCACAGTTACTGCAAGCCATATGGTATTTTCATATTTAAGTGGTTAATTAAACAAGGACAAAAGCTGTGTTTACCTCAGAAGGTCATATAAAAAAACTAAATAAATAATAGAAAATACATTTTGAAAAAAGGAAACTTATGCTGCTCTTGGATTTTTGGTTTGTTTGTTACCTTGAAATAGTTTGTGAAAGCACAATGAAATTGTTTTGGTAATGGGCATTACAATGCCCTTGTTCAAGGGAACTTGCACGTAAGTTCCTTTGTGTCTGCTCCGGAAACCCTGTGCCACATTTAGGCCCTGTCTCAGGAGTAGGAAAGGGATCGATAGAAGCTTTCAGAAGCGGCTCCTCCATCCATTCCCTTGCGTTAACGACAGCCATAACTCAGTGGACTGGCAGGAGGGGAGGTTCATATATATATCTCAGTCCCAGAGCTGTGACCTTTCTGTCTCCCCACTGACAGCTCCTACAGAAAAAGGTGTCAATTAATGACATTTAGAAAATTTCATATCACTCCCAATAACTCTGAGGCTTTTTACACAAACTCTCCTATTGGCATTGAGGACTCATGTGGGTGTTAGTAAAGGAGGGGCTGAGAGAGGGGACGGGTCAGGGAGTAAGTGGAGGAGAGTGAGACTTACAGAAGACTAAAACCTGTCATTAATGTCACTTGGTTTCCAAGTCATCATTTTGAACTCAGAGTGGTGTAAAGGGCAATACATCATTCTGATTGTATTCAGAATGATGTATTAATCATCACAGATTTCTTTGTCCAGTCTATTGCGTGTTTCTAGTTTTTATTTGATCTTTTTAATGAAAAGCAATTATATCTTACTTTCATTTAAAAAATAAATTGGAAAATAAATCTCAAGTAGAATAAAGTCCTTTTTAGCTTCAAATGCTGGGGCTAAATAGAAGAAATGATACGCACCCTACCTTTAAGGCTAGCCTTTTCCTTCTTTGGTTAACTATAAGAACCTCTTTCTTGCCTTTCACCCCCATTTTATTACATCGGTTTTCAGTGCAGTTTATGGTGATACAGTGTATCGGTTACCTTCTAGTGTTCGGGAGTAAACAGCTGGCGGGTGACATAACCTTTCATGTAGCACCATGCTGTACGTACACAAATAATTGAAGCCCTTGACCCTGTCTAGCAGCACCAGGCTGTAAGTACAAACCTGACATTTTGATACCGCTCCGGGGGCCCCTGCTACCACTTATTTTTATATTTCAATAATCCATGTCAGCCTGAGGAGAAGAAAAAAATGGGGAAGGTTGGGGGTATATGGGAAGTGTGAATGATTAAGATTGTCAAACTCAAATAATGCACTCAGATGACAGACTATAAATCAGGTTTTGTGACATTTTCAAAGCTGGGTTTTATAGCTGAAACCACTCATGCAATGTCTCACACACACACAAAGGGATCCACACACATTGCTCCCCTTCTCCAAATGCCATTCATTTATTATTTATATATAGTATATTTATTTATTTGTCTTTTCTTTCTGCTGTTGAATGCCTGTAACCTTTTCAGTGCAATATCTGCCTGTGTTTTGAGGTCTTGATAATGATATTGGGCTACATGTGTGGATGGGCTGGGTGGGAGGACAGTCACCAGAGGGAAGGTCAGTATATGATGGTTGCGGAATTTGCTGTGGTGAGAGTATACTAATGCAGCAATGGACAGGCTGTTAAGGACTGACAGTTATTGACAGCAGAGAAGAGGGGGAATCACAGCATGGCTCCTAAGAGTGGAAGGATGGTGCTTGTTTTGCCATTGAGTGAGGCCCAGTCAGTTCAGTCGATGGTTATCTTTTTCCTCTGCACCACTCATTATTGCCCCAACCCCCCGCATGGCCCTCCTCCCTTCCTCTTTTTTAGCTTTCACACTTTAATCATTGCTGCTTAGATGTTGTTTGCTGTCACCTCCACAGAATTTACAACACTATCAAAGGCATTTGCATATTGCCTAATATGGATATTTCCAATTGAGGCTGTTTCTCAACTGCTGATGGACTCAGTGTTTCATGGCTGTTATTCCTTGAGCACTACCATCTTCCCCATCACTGCAGCTATATTCAGATAAGAGCAATGAAGTTAATTCCTAAGCAACCTATTGACTTATTAGCTCTGTATCAGTAATGCTTATGGTACAACACACCACACTGCATGACCCTTTATTACTGCTTTGTACATCAAAACTAGATCAATTAGCGGTTTTCAAACTCAACACAATTTATCTATTTATTTATTCTTATTAACAGATTAAGTTCCTATAAGTCCCTGCTCAAAACATACCTGTTTTTCATGAAAATTTTGAATTTTGAATGTTTTGCCTTTGGGGAAAAAAACCCTAATGGCCCTCAGATGACTTGGGTATTACTTTTTCCCTAGTCAATGAGGATGCTATGAATATGCTAACCTGGCCCCACCCACACCCAGCGGCAGTCAGTGCCAGTGCATACAGTTAAGTTTTTCCCGATTTTAGCTCATCCTGTCTATTTAAATGAACGACAATCCTTCTTCCAGTATACATTTATGGGAAGGTTAATTTACTTATTCATAGAAAGGAGTCTGATGCAAATCAAAAATATCATACTTGTAGGTATGATAGGTCTTTTTGCTCCTGAAGAAGCGCAAACATTTCTTTGATGGTTTAGAATTTGTGCTTCTCTGGTCTGTTGCCTCCACTATCGGTGAAAACTCAGACAGAAACAGCTGTTAAACTTTCCTGTTTCCGTCTCCAAACTGAGGTCGGGAGGCGGGGATGGTATGATTATGCCTTGGTGAAGCAGCAGCTAGTTTCAGGGTTAGCTCCCTTCACTTTACCCCGCTGTGGTGAAGTAGAGACGGTACGCTGTTGGAACTAGAAGAGCTGTTTGGTGTTTATTACTAAAGTTTGTAGCGATGTTTAGCGATGTTTTTTCATTGCTAAACAGGCAGTTTCTCACAGCTAACTTTCTCTGCTCTGACGTTCCCCCTGCTCTGACCTAAGCCCTGTTTCCAGTGAGCGGTACGGTACGGGCTGAATGGTTCAGCCCATTCATACGAGCGGTTCAACTGCAAGTCGGACTGCCACAACTCTGGTTTTACTTGGTCAAACAATATGATTTAGTCTGCACTGTATGTTGAAACGGAAACACTGTGGCTGCATCTTGCTGCTAGGTCGTCTTAAATCTAGATGGTCCGGCGCATCCGTCGTCCCCAGAGGGTTAAAGAATCAAACTTTCTGCTCTCAGAATCATAAACAAAACATGGCTGGAGCCTTTCCCAGCTGCTAAGCTAATCTATTTCGGTTCATTTAATCAAATTTTTCTCTTTTATAGATGGAATAAACATGTACTCTTCTTAGTATGACTGGGTGCTGGTTATATGACTTCAACCACCTCATCAAATAATGTGACAGTGTCACTAATGGCAAACAACACCTGATGTGTATCTCAGGGCTTATTCACACTGGCTGTTTGATCCACTTTACGCATACCCTGGTCCTCCTCAGTGGCTAGTACAGTTCGTTTGGGGCAGTGTGAAAGCTCATTCATACTCTGGTACAGACCAAAGAAGCGAACTCTGGTCCACTTGAAAACTGGAGTCTCACTTGCAAGTGAACCCTGGTGCGGTTTGCGAGCAGTGTGAAAGCAAACGGGCCATCCAAAGAGAGGAAGTGATGTAAAGCAACATGCAGGATATCTCACTGCCTCTGCTGCTGCTCATACTAGACAGATTCTTTTGAAAACCATATTACCACCTTTGAGATGTCTGCAGTGTTTGATACCCTGAGAATGGAAATCAGTTGGGGTTTTCCACCTGACTCCATTTAGATGAATTATAAAGACCAAGTTTAAAAGGTGGAGTTACATTTAAGGTGCGAAAAAAAGATTATAGTGGTCTGGAAGTGATGATCTGATAAGGCATTAGCTAGGTACTAGCTTTTCTTTGAGCTGATTTGGGTGCTTTAACTTAATTCACGGCAAGAAAACAAATATGTTCATTTTCCAAATGTCAAACTATAATTTTAATGAATAAATACATCGAACATTTTAAACTTTTTTCTTTTTTTTTTCAAAGATTCATTTAACTTTTTATCTATATAATTATATTCAATAAGAAACATATAGTCACACCACTAAAGGATCTGCTCCAACACTCCTCTCCCCCCTCTTGTCCTTAGCTGCATGTTGTTTTGATACACAGCTGCCATCTGTGTGAAATATTAATGCAGTGGGCTGATTTGGGGTGTCGAGCAGTGTCACTCATTTGGCTTTTAATCATGCAGCAGCTTGAGAAAAAAGGAGGGAAAATAACTTCCCTTCCTGGGTGGCTGTCAAAGTCTTCCAAAGTCATCTGGCACGTAGGGCGTCATGCCTGTCACCTGTCTCTCCTGTCATTGACAGCTGCATTTTTGGCTCATCTTCGAGTGGCTGAGCACTTTCCCGTCTAGCCCCTCTTTCAGCCAAAAACAAGGACAACACCAAAGAAATTTAAATACAGCCCCATCTCATTGCATACCCCTTCCATAGGTCTTCTTTCTGTAAATGGACAATTAAAAAGCTGCTAAATCTTCTATTAAATACCCTTCAGTTTGCTGCTTTCAATGTGGAAAATCATTTGAGATTTTGATGCAAAACAGACTGCTGGCAATGATAAACAAGTTTCCATTGTCTGCATCAAAGCTGCACAAAGGTCGCATCATGGATTGTGTCAGATTTTGCATCAGGGCATCAAATAGTCTTTTGAAAATTTAAGATGATAAACATTTGACTTTTTTTCCCTCTTACATATAAAATTCTCAAACAGTAGATACTAGGTACTTTCAGCTCACAGCAGGGAGGCTTAAACCTCTGGTTGGCTGTGGCCTTCTGTGTTTGAATGCGTTTCATATACATGCATGCTACCGGAGCTTTCCTTTCACTGTTTGAAGATATTCATGTTCAATAAACGGTTGAGCCTAAATTTTCTGTCTGATGTACTTGCAACTTGTCCAGGGGTGTCCCCCCCAAATCTCTACTATTATAACTTAAGACTCCAGCCCCTTATGACTGCGAGAAGGCTAAGCTTGGAGATGTATTCACTGTGAAAAAAATAACAAGCAAGATTTGTATATCTTATGTAGGTTTTTTTTTCTTTAGAATATAGCTTATCACCCCCACAGCCCATTATCTGGGGTTTTAATAAGGACATCTAATTAATATTTATAGCATAATTGCTTTCTACTTTATTTTCTTGAGAAAGAAGAAACAAGGCTAAAATAGTACTGTTGTTAATTAAGACAAATGCATTAATTATTAACGACACAAACATGTCAGGCAACCATAACTAATTATTCTAGCGTGTTAACAGTTGTTTAATGTTAGCAGCAGCTGAATTATTTAGAGCACAAGTGCCATATTTGGATTGTTTGAAATGCGGTGTGGTAAATGGGGTGAAGAAAGTCACAGCAGGATCCTACAGAAACTGAAGAAAAAAAATTGAAAACGCAACCTGCATGAAAAACAGAAAAGGGAAAAAAAATACAGACGGGGCCTACCTAACCTAACTGCTCATTACAGGTGAATGTGAAGGGGGGGGTGGAAGGAAGGAAGGAAGCACTGGTGTTGATTCAATGTAGAACAAAAACTGTCAGGTTTTGGCTGAGATAACGCAGAAGATTCTTGTCTGCATGTATGTGTGCTCCTTCCTTTGTTTTGGAGGGAAACGTGCCAGGGAATGAAGGTAACTGGATGTGACAGCAGACAATTTATGTTGTTATGTCTTAATTGTCACCTCATGTGCATGCAATCTGGAACATCATCCAAAAAACAAACAGACACTTCTTCACAGTGCAGTACGATTCTGAGGTGCAAACACAAACAAGTTGGATCTGATAAAACCCATAGCGAGGTGGATTTGATCAATTTATACCTCATAACCAAGCATGAGTGGCTCTGTCTATGACTTTAGAGTCACTGGACTGGACAGTCTGTCACTGAAGTTAAGCTCAAAAGAACATCATTCAATCCACACAACAGCAAAAAAACTAAACATCACATCTCGCACAAATACCTGCACACTTACAGATACAAATCTTAATGCAGTACCTAATGTAGCTGCTTAAGTGGAGCTCACTATAGTGACGATTTTAGCCCATAAAAGCTGTCATATGAAAATTGTCAATTAGTTGGGAACTGAAATTGCTGTCAGTTTTAATCATTCTGTGGCTGTTTCTCACTTCCATTTCAAACATTGTGATATCTGTCAGATGTGATCTTCTTTGTTTAAGCAATTACACCAATTTCAATATAATCATCATTATATATAAATCAGGATATAAACATCCATCTGGTTGGCTTTCCATCAGAAGCAATCATAAAGAAGAAAAGCATCTGGAGCATGTCAGAAAAGTTTTATCAGTCTTTTTCCTTTCAAATTGGTATATCAGTGGAAGATGTAATATGCACACAGAAATAAATCAGGAAGAAAAGATTTTCATATATCTTTTAAATGAACAAGATAATGCTAGAAATGAGTCATATAAAAAGGTGGGAATAATTTTGGTTGCATATAAACCACAAAATCTGCTTAAATGTGTTGCATCCACCCTTCATATCATCAAATAGATATATCCATATCTATATCCTCTGTTCATATGCCTTTATTCAATATCTTCTGTGATTGCAACTAATAATTTTCTTTGGAGTTAGCCCAGGGTTCATCTGTACTATTATTCTGTACATCCAGCCTGAAATACTGGATTTAAGACAAATGAGAGGAGTTGGAGCTTTTGGCACTTTTTAAATTCTTCATCTATTTCTGGACCATTTTCTATCCATCCATCCTCTTATTCCATCCAAAGAGAGTAAAACAACCACTTATGCTCATACTCACTCCAGGGTAGAATTCAGAAACATCAATGAACCTAACATGCATGTTTTTGGACTGTGAGAGGTAGCCAAAGTACCAGGTGAGAATATGCAAACCCCACACTGAACGGCCTCAGCCGAGGTTTGAAGCAGGAACCTTATCACTGTGAGGTGACACTGCTAACCACGGTACAGCCCCATGACTGTTGTATTCCCCAGATTCCACTGTGCTGCTTCAGCCCTGACTGCTTGTGATATATTTTTGTAGAAATAAATAAACAAGTGAATACATGAATACTATTTCCACATGAGTGTTTGCTTCCTATCTATGACAAACACTTGGGAACTTGAGACTTGACACAATGGATTCCTTAGCCTCTTACCCTAACCCATACCATCAAATCTAAATACCCAACCCTAAACCATCCATTACCTAATCCTAATCGTGACCCTAAACCTTGGAAATAACTGTACCCATTGTTGGCCTCCTGTTCACAGGAAATTGCCATAATTTGGTGTGTAGTCAGACTTTTGTCCCCTTCAAGAATAACAAGTACTAACACACACAGACTCACACAGACACTGCATCTCCTCTCTAGTATGATTTATTAGCTGATTCTGACCTGTGGGCATATGACAGTTACTTTCATTTTCTTCTTTATATTTTTCCCCTTGTCACCAAGGTCAATGGTGAGCAAACCCTTCTCCAAGTTTTTCCAGCACCCTCCTCCTTTACCCTCCCTCCATTCCTCTGTCCCTCCCACCTCTTTGGCCTGATGGCCTCATGAATCATTCCGTCTTCCCCATCGAACTCTCCAACGCCTCTTTCCCACCACAGCCACCCCGACTTCCCCAATCCTTCTTCATTCCAGCTAACAATTTGGTAATGAAATATTGATTTTTAGTTAGATTCAAATGGATGTTATTAACTTTGCATTGATAAATTGTTCTCTCTTCCTTCTTTGTCTCTACCTGTCTGTGTTTTGGATAGAGTGCTGGTAGTAACACCTGATTCACAATAAAGCCCGGAGGGCTGATTTGCTACATGACCTACATTGCTCCTTTTAGAGGCCACTCGTTGTTTACCTTCCAAACACACACACACACACACACACACACACACACACACACGCGTGCGCGCAAACTTACTCCTTGCATTCTAAACTATGGTATGACAATATACTTATTACCTACCTTGTTTAATAGCATATGCCATATTTTACTGAATGCCCTGAGTTCGGAGGAAGTCCCCTTTTCAGAGTGAGTCATGTTTGGCATCACAACATCCTCTGAGGCTCAAGGCAAAGATGATCACTCTGTGAGTACACAATAAAATAAAATGATAGTGGGTTTACAGTCAGTATACACACACACACACACACCTTGGTAGAAGTAGCCATAGTCGCCTTATATCTTTATATAATCTAAACAACACGCAAACAAAGACAAAGAGGGAACTTGTGAGCTTGCTTTTATCTTTTAGTATAATATAAATGTAAAAGCAGTGTTTTGTTTCATTAAACACAGTTGATGAAATTAATTAAAAAAAATTATACTACTTTGGTGATTTGTATTTCTTCGGATCTTTCTTCGTTTTCAGATTAAAATTAATTTAACTCTAAGTGCAGCATAAATTGCCATGGTAATAAAACCAGTAAGAAATGAACCAGTTTCACAAAACTAAAGATCCAAAATTAGTCCCTAATCCAGCTTGGTTGGACAGACCTCTGAGCTCATGAGAATGCAAACACTATTAAAAGGGCCATGATAACGCGGTAAATGGGATCCACATTGATAAACATGACAAGTCATTAATTAAATGAAGACATTTAGAAACAACCCTTGAAATACACTAAAAACACTCAAACTTAAGATAAACTGTGGCAGCTGCTTTAGCAATCTGCCAGTTTCAAGATGCCACTTTGGTCCCTTTTTAGAAAGGAAGTCATTTAGTTTATTAATATTAAATTGTAAAGAAATTCAATTCAGTTTTATTAGTATAGCACCAATTCACAACAAATCAGCTCAAGGTACTTTACAGACACAGTCCAATTCAATTCAATTCAATTCAATTCAATTCAATTCATTGTAGATAATCAAATTAGATTCACATCAGTCCAATTTATGATGACTGTGTTGGTATTTGCCAATTCATAAAAAATATTTCCAAGCTAAGGAAAGCAACAGACTGCAGTGAATCTTCCCTTTTGATTAATCCCCCACCCCGAGCAAGCACAGAGCAAATATAATGCCTACTTTGTTATAGTTGTATTACAGTGGATGGTATATTGTCAACAACAAACTTCTGAAAATACAGTGACAATACAACAATCACAATCACTTTGGAGCCTCTCACATCTACAATGAGCACAATATTTAATTGACAGAGTCATGCAGAAATGTGTAGTTTTATTGATGCTGCTGCATTTAAAACATCAACAATTCTCCTTTAGTTTCAAAGGAGTTGAAATATTTAAAGGTTTCATATTATGTACTTTGTTCCCAATCTGAAACAATTTATGGATATCTCAATGAACTGTCAGAGCCATAGTTCGATCAAATTGGCCTTTACTTTGAAGGCAGTAGCTTCTCGTCAAACCCTTATTTTCCCTCTTCTGAGAACAGCTCCTTCCGAGTGGGCGGGGCTGTTCAGGGAGCCGAGCAGCTGATGGCTCCGCCCATCACTCCACTCCGCGCACCGTTCCCGGGGTGATTGACAGCCCATAATAATTTAGTCGAGAGTAAACAAATGCTGCAGCGCTGAGAACCGGAGTTAGACCGCAAGCAAGAACCCGGTTGAGCAGTTCCTACCTTTACAGATGTATCAGGGACAGTTGCTACTGATCCAGCTTCACCTTCAGCTGTGTGGTGAAGCTGCATTATGTGCACCCAAGTTGTGAAAACAGTCCTTCTTAAAATGCTGGACGCAAACACACAAAACTTTGGGAAGTCTTGCCAGTAAATGTCCATCAAAAATGAACTCCGTCCACTGGGTCTTCAGGGGCTCAGATGAAGGAAGTATATACAGACTTTTGTGCTTGTTGATGCAGCCGTTAACAGAGCAGCTGCCATGCTTCGCTCTTAGCTTCCTCATTCTGAAGGGTTTGTGAGGAGAAACAATGGCCGACGCTCAGAGATTGTAGAGGCTGGGCTCAGCTAGCTGGGGGGGGGGGGGGGGGGGGGGGGGGGGGGGG
>JAOXYM010000001.1:35544389-35554943 GCA_028567055.1 Leptatherina wallacei
TCACTATATCTATATATATATATATCTATATATATATATATATATATATATATATATATATATATATAATCTCTTATTTGTCTTCTTAATCTTTATCTAATGTCTTTCTTCATTGTATTTCATCACATCTCTCACACTCTTCATTCTTTTTCAAAGTGGTCTTTGAAGAGTTAACATTGAAATGTGATATCCTATTCTGGGTTGCCTGCAGCTATCTGTAAAAAAGGCACAGGAAGCGTTCTATCACAGCTTAGACACCAGATGTTGCTTACAATTCCTCTCATTGCAGATGTAATGGGCCTGAATGCTGCGGTTTGTGACTGCACCGGCATCCATCCTACGTGTTGTAACACTAGAGAGAGAGACACAGCAACAGAGAGTGTAAGAGAGAGATGTAATTATCCTCCATTATCACCAACTCGTTTATTTCCTGCAGCAGCAGAGGGAAATCTTGTGTAGAAATGGCTATCAAAGTAAAGATGGGCATCTGTTTCAGAGACTGGGTGAAGAGTTGCTGCATTGTCACCATTTGGCCATGTGTGGGTGTGCGTGCATATAGTATGTGTATTCTAGTCCATCAGTGTTTGGGGATGAGTGTTTGTATTTATAAGTGTAGGTGTGATTTAAAGATTATGACTGTCAACTGGCACCTATTTTTTTTTTTACACAAAAGGAGAAAAAAAGGCAAGTTGTTTTGCCTCACTTTTAGTTTGATCTTTATTTTGATCTTTGTGTTTGTGTGTGTAAAACAATTAGGACATACAGTTACAGGTATGTAGTCAGGTCCTGATACAATGAAATGTAGAGCTAACTCATGGAAATTTGGTGCATGTATTGACTTAAAGAGGAAGTTTCCGGTTAACAGCTTTGGTGAAATACAGTTAAACAAATAATAAGAAAAAAAAAACTAACTCAAAAAAAGGCACATAGAACCATATTTCACAGTGAAAAATTATGGATCTGCACAAGAACAATGATGCATACGAGAATGGATATATATATAGGCTATATGCAGACATACATCAGACCCATATACTGTGTATTATAGATAGATGGCGCCTCTGTGACATCACCCATAGGTTTCTGAAGAGCTAAATCTAAGCTTGCTAGGTGGTTCTCAATGTCGCCATCTTGGCAGCGTCATGTGTCTCGTACCTCGTAGAGCTGAAAGGGGAGCTGTGAGCGTGGGGCCAGATGATTGACACCCATCGAACTCTGAGCTGCCTATAGCTAAGAGCTATCCGAGGTAACATGGAGATAACGGGAGCTAAACCAGCTAACAGAGGTAGGCGGGCTAAAGCTGAGGTGCGCTGTTAGCTGGCTAAACACCGCGGTTGTGCTACCCTCTGTGTTACAGCCCTAGGCCTGTAAGGACCTGTAAGTGAATGAACTCTGCCCTTGCTCCTCCGGATTGGCTTGCTTCCTCAGTTCCTGCATCATCATCACTCTGCTCCACCCTCCCATCAAACACTTACACCGGATTGGCCGCCCTCCGCTCCCACACCTCTCTGATGACCCAGCAGCATTTAAACCCCATGACAACCCTCATTCAGGGCAGCTGTGTAAATTAGGGGCGCAGTTTGCCTCACCTTGATTTGCTCAGAGCTGTTTTGTGGTTTTGCTAGAAACTGGAGAACTTTGGATTGTTTTGTTTTTGGTTTGAAGTTAGTGGTTTGTTCTCCTGTCACAGGATGTTTTGAGTTTTCCTTTTGTTTAGCCATTTTGTTCAGAGACTGTTTCTTTTGTGCATATATTGGGTTTTTGTTTAGTAGTTTATGCACCGTATAAATAAATCACTTACATTTTTTATACATTGTCTCTGATAGTTTGTGTTGCCACCCCTTTTTAGGCCAAGACCCAATAGGTGTCGTAACACTCTGCCTCTTTGTTGCTGGATGTATGACACCTGTCGATCAAAGTACACAACCCTTCTTATGAAGCATTTCAAAATTGAATGACATAGATGTTTAGTTGCCATGACGGTAAACTTGACCTATTAAATCTAAAATGTTTTTTTGTACCAGGCTGTAAACATGTTTATTTCTGCTGTGAAGTTGACCTGCTGTGATAACTGTGGCCACATTAAAGAGACATGACAAATAAAACATCTTCACATCAGTAAAATAAACCAATGTTTCTTTGCTAAATTTCAACAGATAAGTAGAAAAGTAGTGAGAAAAATTGTCCCGAGAAGTACCATTTTTAAGTGTTTTGGATATACCCAAAAGTATTGTATAGGGAATTGTAACAAATAAAGTTAAGGCCATTCTTTAACTTTAAACAGAGCATCTGTCTTACTCTAAAACAAGAATTCTTTGGACTATTAACCTGCCACCCAACTGACACTGCTGAAGTACCACATGTGCAACCAAGTCATCATCAGGTGCTCAACATAATTTGACTGCCTGCTGTTCAGGACAGTCAGCTACAGCAGGTTTCTTGATGTACAAAATGCAAACACCAAGAGAGTATGATTTTTAATACGGTCCAAAAATGTTGTGTTGTGAGCAAGGTTTCTTGATTGATTGACTCACATCCACCATTTTTGTCTCCAGAACAAATGTGGGTGTCACAAAGAAGTTTTTGTCCCCATGGTCGTAACTTTTTTTAAGATATTTCTCACTTGTCTACAATCTAAATATTTTTTTCTTATCTCAGGAAATCTCTGAGTTGGTGCTGTGGGGTCTTGGAACAAGTTTTTACAGCTAAAATTGGTATGCTGGATGTGATCTCAAACAGTGTTTCCGTGAGATAATTGAACTTAATATGTATGTAAATTAACCAATTTTAAGATTCAGTTACTAAGTAAGAAATGAAAGACATACTCTCAAAACAAGATTAATAATCTTACGCATTCTGCTCTTGCCAAGTATATCACTCTCAAAACAACATCTTTTTGGCTGAACATGAGATTATAAAACTTGGTTAGATAGACCAGTTTTTCCAGTGTATAAAATGCAACATGATTTTATTCTTATTTTTATACAACATACAAACTTTATCGCATAGTGTGACACTAGATATAGAATGTAAAAAAAGGCCTTTTAATGTTAAATTACATAAACTCAAACAGCATTTTTCATTGTTGACACTAAAGCGGCAACCTCCAGCTGAAAAATGAGAAGCCTTTGCGGAAGTGCCAATTATTGCAGTGCCCCCCTCATCCGCTAGGGGCTGGCTCCAAAACGGAGCAAATCCCCATAGACTCCCCCCAAAAAAAGGCCAACTTCACAGCAGAAATAAACATGTTTACAGCCTGGTTCAAAAAGATATTTTAGGTTTAATAGTTTACCTTTGTGACAATTGTGCGGGCAGTGAATTTATTTATAATTCATTCGTTTGGATGTTATTTAATCTTGAAATTCTTCACAATTAGGGGCGTATCCTTCTGATTGACAGGTGACAGATATCCGGCAGCAATGAAGCAGAGAGTAGCACAACCACGGTTTATGGCCAGCTAACAGCGTGCCTTAGCTCTAGCCCGCCTACCTCCATTAACTGGTTAGCCCCTGTTAGCTCATGGTTAGCTTTGTTAGCTCGTAGTTACAGGCACCTCAGAGTTTGATGGGTGTCAATCATCCCTCCCCACGCTCACAGCCCCCCTCTCAGCGCCTCCTCGTTGCCCATTTTTGGGTTTTCCGGGAGTCACGAGACTCGTAACGTTTCCAAGATGGCGACGGTGGGAACCGCCCAATGAGCCTCTTTTCAGCTCTTCAGAAACCTACGGGTCACGTGGCGGAAGGTTTGTCCATATTTTTTCCAGTCACCTGATAGACACTGAACTCAGCTTTACTAGAACATGGTTCTCTGTTGTAACCTATTAACAATCTTTCTCTGAGTCAGTGATATTGTTGGGTTGCAATCTTTTTATTCATATAAGAAAATATCTGCAATGTGAACATTATTGATGTCATTGAGAATTTATGTGGGATTATTGATATACTTTTTAGCCATGTTCTAACTGTCTTATGTTAAAGGATCCAATAGCAGCTGTTGTAAAACATACATTGGGAGTTGTGGTGTAAAAAGTGACCCCGACATTGAAAGACACTTTGATTATGACTCCTTTCTGATTCTTGAGATTGGATCTGTATCTTCCCAATCACAAAAGGTCATTCAACACTGGCAATTTACAGGATGACTGAGCTCTCCCTCACAGGTCATTAACTTACCATATGCTACGTGGTGATAGCCAGCAAGAACCCTGCATGTTATTTGCACTTTTCAGTTTTACTTTACAGTTGGCTACAGCTAGCTGTCTATATGTTGTGCGCAGTATGTGCCATCATTTACCTGCCAACATAGTCACAGAAATTTTGGGTAGACGTATTGCTGGTTTTTGATACATACAACTATTCTAATGATGTTGCTTGAATTAAAAGATAAACAATGATAACAGTAAATTGTAATGTTATGGCTGGATCTGAAAACCAAAAATGAACCTGAACTGTAATAAACATGTTTATGGTGTCAGTAATGCCAACATTGAGATGATCAGGATTTGTTAACGTTAGTAGCCTAAAAAACAGTGACTAAGCTGAAATTCACAATACAGGAAACATTAAGAGTGTACTTGGTTTTGTACATACACACCTGCATATTGGCTTAGTTTTTTTAATTAAATCATGAAAAGGTACATTTAAAAAAAAACTTATTAGTGAATGTGATAAAATTATTGAAATATAGAAAACCATAGAGAGGGACACTCCTACTTAGAATTCAATCAATCAATATTTATTCATTTATGGCTTAAACTACATGATTTAAATCTATTCAACTACAAAACATGATTTTATTTAGTATAGCTACATGTTGCTTCTTGTTTTTGTAGTATGTAATATGTCACTTGTTTTTCACATAAGGTTGTATTAACTTCATTTTAAGATCTGATAAGGAAACAGATGATTTTTTAAATGTTCTCATACAAAAAAACCTTGAATGTGAAAGAGGGGATAACTTTTGTCACATGACTACAGAAACCTAATTCTTCTATACATTTTCTTAATTTTCTTAAAGATAGGGTAGTGGATCCTGGAAAAACAGTTTGAGCTAGTTCCGGCCTGCTGCAAGCCATTTGGGTGCCCTAAGCATAATTGCTTTGTGATGCCCCCCATTTAAAAAAAAAATAATGTAATAACTATTACAAAATGTAATTATGCATTCCATGATGTTTGGGGTTAATGTTTAAGAAAAAAAGTTTCATTTTTACTGTTCACGTCAAAATTGGCCCCATGACAGGCCCATGCAAATTCCTGTTAGATAAGATAACATTTTAAGTCTGAAATGTGTGAAAAAAGACTTTCTTATTAAATAAAAAAGACCAAAACAAATAATAATAATGATAATAATAACAGAGATTTTGAGAAGAAATTTGCCTAAATGGACAAAAATGTCCACAGTGATGCATAGTTAAATGTTTTGAGTTCCAGATGTAGGCCAAGACCAGCAGCACCAGTACTAAAAAAAAAAATCACACCATAGAACTGTAAGATAGCATTTTGAAAAGCTACTTCTGCATTTACAATGCTGCCAAACAATACATACGTAAATAAAATAAACATAAAATTACCACAATAAGAAGAAGAAAAAACAAAGATCTGTGCAATGTCTGAACACATTTTCTGGAAAACTTTACTGTGAGGCAAAATTAAACACAACAGAGCAGTTTCCTATGAATGTTCTCCAAAAGTCAAAAAGACATGATGTAATTTTACCTATCAGCTATACTAAGTATTTAGTGTTGCTTAAGTTGACGCCACCAATGCACACTCCGCTCTTGCTCCGCTCGCCTTCAGCTTTTTTCTTTGCAGCAGCCTCCTTCAAAACAGTTTTTTTCTTTTGCAACTTGATATAGGCACCATTTCTGCCACAATGTCCCTTACGTTTAAGTGTGTACTGTATTTTGATGTAGTATGCTAGCTAATAGAGCTAGCCAAGCTCTGGCTCTCGCTTCGTTGCCTTTACAAGAACTCCAAGCCTTTGAGAGCGTGCGATTCCTGCACGAAGAGGGGCACATGCAGAGAAGGGAGGGGCAAATAGCAGATAGATATATCACCATCCAATCATTTAGAACGGGCCGTTTAAAATGATTGGATGGTGTTTTTCCATCCTGTCCGTTCCACAGGTGACTATAATTTGTTATTGTTGTGTTAGACCATTTCTTCTAAAATCCCCTTCTGCAGTGAAGGGGATTTTAAGCAATACAGAAAAAATGCTCCTGGAAAACATCTCCTACCCTACCTTTAAACCAAAAATATTGGGGCATCAGCAGAATAAATGATCTACTGGATCAACAACCATACATTACTGTTAGCCTGTTTACTCTTTACTGACACTCTCCTATCTCCTATTATTTTCCTAAGTTTATTTTGTTAAATGTAATCATGCAACTAAGGTAGCTGGTCTCTATTCTCTAAATTTGAATGGGGTTTTATGCCTACGGATACACACATTCAGAATAAAGTCTAATGTTTGAAATGTGAAAGGTTAGAGAGCACTGTTGTTGAAGCCCAAGCCACAGCTCTTTATACCCCAAGGTATTAACTATCTGTTTGTCATGCACAACCTCAGCTGCAGCAGACAACGAATAAATCTCTTCATCCGCATTGCTGTTATTCCACTTCACATTTGATCTTGGAGGATGTGGTCACAGACAATCAAAATCATAATTATGGATACAGTGCAGCTAGGGGGACATTTTAAAAATGGCTCTGAGGTGACCAGCATTCATCTATTTATTTTTATAGGGGTCTAAGAACGAGCAACAGACTTGATTTATATCTCTTTGCTTTTAAGGGTGCAAAACCCAGACATTCAGAAATGAGGTGGAACGCTGCTAAGAATTTCAAATGCACTTTTAATACATCCCCCTCATATTGACGTTTAGGTGGGAATCCGTCTTTTTTATTTCTGTCATTTCAACCAGTCGTTGGTGTATTTGTGAATGCGTGTGTATGTGTGTGTAGCAACATTTATTTCCCCTCATCGTCTGTTGAGTGTGAGAGGGGAGGTGTGGGGAGGGTGGAAGTGTAATGGTAATCATTTTTTTGTGACTGCGCCCAGGGTCTGAAGTGGCTGTTGTAGAGGACTTTTAGATTGATCTTAGTACACACACACACACACACACACACAGATATACACAGACACACAAACCCTGAAGAAGATATGCTATGTGGATCGCATCCATCCCCCTCTGCTTGCCCTCCCCCAATGCAGCCATTTGATTAATGATCCAAATATGTGAATAAAAATATCAAAACAACTCGTCAAACCCAGGGGTTCCAGAGACGAAACTGTTTAGGGATGAAACTACAGACTAACGAGTGGAACTCATAGGCATATATTTTATTTATACATACATGTTTTTTTTTTATCAACAAATCTGACTTTTTTTCTGCATTTTTTCTTTCATTGACATCTATGACAAAGTTATTTATTTTTCTTCCCAGATGTGAGGCAGTTACAGGAATCAGTCCTTGATATTGGATGGTTTAAGCAGTAAAAAAATGCTAAAATTATTATGGAGTTTTTGTTTTGGAGGGATCAGTTGTTTCTATGTGTCTCTTCTTGGTGTGAGAATGTATGCACTTATGCATGCCAGGCACCCTGGTGAGTATGTGGATGCTTAATTCACAGTGGTGATGCTATCAGCCTCCTTCTAACACAACAGACCACTAATTGACATTTTCATTAACAGGAAATTTATGGTCCTATTTCTGTCTTGGATAATGACCATTTCCAAAGCAGTGCTATGGGCCCAGTTAATGGACATGAAATAAAGGCAGGAACTTGTTTAATTATGATGGAAAAAAGAGGCCATATTCACTCTGACTTCTCAACAGTGGTAAGTGAGAACGGAAGAAGGTGGGGCAGGGCTGGGAGGCTGATGATGGAGGTAAGTGAAAAGACTGTTAAAAAGACTGACATCATGTAATGCAACCCCAATTAACACAAAGGCTGAAACATTGGAATTGGATGAGATACACACAATAACCCGTTGGATTTGAACTTTGGGAACATTAATTTATCAGTCAAAAATTCTCCCGATCTCCAAAACACCTTCAAGTTAAAAATAAGGTACCCTTTCAATTTCTAAGGTTTCCTTTTAATCAACAATCATCTGGTTCTTATTATGGCTTAAAGTGCTAATGAAACGATTATAAATTCATTTTATTTTGCAATATAACAATACATTATGATGAAATAGGTAGTGTTGTGCAATTTTAAGTCAAACAAGATTGTTTTCACACAAATAACTGACTTCGAACAGAGCGCTGCAGAATATGGGGGTATCACACCTTACAGATTCAAACAGGACCGAGCAGAGTTTGTGCCGAGCGGGTCAGACTCTGAGTCGGAGATGACGGGTAAGCATGTCAGCAGCAGCAGTGGATAACACACGGCAGGGGAACACGGACTGGTGCCTTTGTTACAGATGTTACATCTGATTATTGGTTCATAAATAATTAAATGTGAGATTACTATTTGTTATAACATGGTGACATTAAATGATTGCGGATTTGTTTGTTGTCAGACCAGATTTAAAAAAAAAAAGTTTTAACACAAGAACAGCCAGGACGTTATTTTTACCATTTTGACATTTGCATGTTCAATAACTTTATCAAATAAAATCCTGGACCCTGACTTTTCCTAAAACTACAATCATTTCTACTAAAACAAGTTTTAATATTTAGCATGTAAAGAACAGAGGAAATATGATAATTTCTGCCTATATTGGCCACAGGATTTTGCGCTGTTCTATTTTTAGATTCCTGGGAAAGGCATTGGTGCCTGATCCGAGCTGCTGTGAATTCTAAATATTTGTTTTAGCCTCATCATAAATAGTGCAGATTGTCATGACTGTATCATGTAGCCCAAGTCAGTTGTGCAAAAAGTGGGTATGTGCCATAGCCTATGTGTCGCATTGGGACGTTGCACCAGGGGGCGCCAAAGCGATGGGGGTAATTTATTTCAAGTATTAATTTTTTGTATATAACAGATTTTGTGCATGTGTAAATGATATGATCATTATCAACAGAGGCACATTACTGATTTAAATGCAAACAGGTCAGAAAAAGTAAAGAAATGCTAAAAAAATAAGCAGTTTCTGGCTGCATTTGAATGATAATGGACACTGAAAATCAAAGAACAGAATTTGTAAAAGGAAAATATTAAAAAATCTTTATCTTAAGTGTTATAATGTTCAGACTTTGGTCTTTATTAAATTTGTTAAACTGGTTCTGTGTTCAGTTGTTCATATACATGTTAAACAATAGTCCTACCTTGTTTTTTTTGTTTGTTTGATGTTTAACAAAAATGCATATAAATAAGGTTTTTTATGAAAACAGAACATTTAAGCAATGTTTACCAACACACAAACAGCATTAAGAAGTTAAATTAGGTTTTAAAAAAGCTCTGAGTGATAACCTACTTGAAGAACCATTACAGAGCTGGGAGAGCCGTCTCTTCTAAGGGAGCTGAATCTCTTAAAAGAACCATGCCTCATATCATAATGAATGAAGATAATCACTACATTTTCCATGAACATTGTTCCATGATGTATAATCTATGCTTTGGCTGTGTGCAGACTTAGTGGACCAGATGATATTCAAGAGCTTTTACCTGAACAAAATGCAGCTGAATGAGGAAAGAAACTTAATTGAACGGAGATGTGAAGAAGGAAAAACAAAAAACTGGCTCATGAAGTAAACAACTAGGCTGGTTAGTTGTGAAGTTACTTTGTTCCTTGCTGGAAAAGTGAAAGTTGAGAGAATATTGTTCAGCATTTCCATGGAAAAAAAACAAACAAAAGAAACTATTTAAGATGCATTAGTTGCACTTACAATCTGAATTATTTTCCCTGAAAATAAGACTTTAAGAATTAATTAAGAATACTAGCTACCTTGGCTGGTGATCAAAAAAGTTCATTTACAGCCTTGCTGATCAATATTTACAATTTAACAGATCATGACCAAAAATATGAAGAAAGTTGTTTGTGGATTTTTTATTGTTCAGACAATTATCAAATTTAACTAGATGGTGAATCATAAAACAGATCAAATTTAGAACTTGGGAGTGAGAGATGAACTACCGAAAAAATCCTGCTGCTAAATCTGTGGATTGATTTTTTTAATACAGAAATAGCATCATTTCTATAATTATTTCCAGATTCTTATTTTATTTATTATTTTATTTTGTACCATTGGCACTTATTAAAGAGGGAATATTTTAGACACAATAATGCATGTTGAACAACCTCTGAGAAGTCTATGGAGAGAGATATAATTTTGTTGTATAACTGAATTTTATAATGATACAGAGGAGGCTTTAAATACATTAAAGTTAGAAGGCGTCTTTGAGTATCATTTATGAATCTTGAGGCAGAGCCAAGTGTCCTCTTTTTTAGAAATCAAAATATGGTCACCCTAATTCTGGAATAACAGTACAGTGCTGTTGTGATGTATCAGATAAGTCTGATTAGATGCAGCATCCAATCAATAACTGATATCCCTTAAAATTATTATTTAAAATTAAAACTTCATAGGTTTTTATGTG
>JAOXYM010000001.1:35570971-35585567 GCA_028567055.1 Leptatherina wallacei
GGAACCTCCCAATGAGCTTCTTTTCAGCTCTTCACAAACCTCCCGGATGGTCTGTCCATTCATTTTACAGTCATTGGGTTAGCTACTCTCTCATATGGTAATGATGTGTTTCAAAGGTAATTGGGTGCAGTTTTTGTCCAAGTTTCTATTTACATAGGGTTGAACTTCACAGTTAAGACACACCTTGTGGAACAATTGGTGTCCAGTTACTCCAGTGCCCTCTAGTAAGCTGCCATAAAAAGAGCTGTGAATCCATGGTTGGAATGGGAAATCTTGTAGTTTCTGTTTCTCTGTAGTATTCTCTGTATTTTGACCAGAGTATGTCAGACATACAGACATAAATATTTCAAGAAACTGTGAGCTTGTGAAAAAGGGCACAGTATGTCTCCCTGTTCACATGAACATTCATGCTTTAATACTGATATCTGTTTTAAATGACTGACTTATATTTGTAAAAACAACAAATATACCTGTAAGCTTCGACTGAACTTTCAAATCGAATGGCCCTCATGGAGCTGTGTTACTAACATAAAAGATTAGACTGTGGAATAGACAGGAAGAGGAAGAAGGTAAAGCTGAAGACAAATAGGAGAGGAAAAGTATTTTCTGATTCACTACCCCTGCAGCATTGCCTCCTTACTGAAACAAATAGATTTCCAAAAACATTACCGAACACTTAATACTTGTCTCCCTTTGTGCAGTCAGTGAGTTCCCACAAATTCATCTGAACTACTCTTTTGCTGTTCCCTCAGTCGATATGCATCTTTTGAAGAGGGCACATACATCCAGGCACCTGAACACAACAGCAGCGTGAAACAAGGCGAGGTATTTTTCTCTATTTCCCCTCCTTGCGTCTGCTTCAGCACAAAATGTTCTCCCTAGATTGAATCTGATCATCACTGCAGCAAACACAATGGCCCTTAATAGCCCCAGCCGTTTGTTTGAGGGATGCCGATTACACCACCATCATAACCCACTTCACTTAGCTCGCTCACTTCCAGACAGACTGAGGGGACAAAATGGAGAGGGAGGGAGGAAGTGAGACTGAGGGGCAGAATGAGAAGAGAGAGTTTGAGCTCTCTTTAATACTTCAGAATATTAATAACACTACATTTGCTCTTGCTCTTCTTTTCTTTTTTTTTAAATTTTCTTTATCTCTTATTCAGTTTGAGATGCTTTAAATCAAATTAACATATGGGGTTTAAAAGCTGTGCTTGGATAGGTGCGGGGAATTTCAATAGGTAAAAAGCCAGGAATTAAAAACAAACTATTTGAGGCATACACTTGGCATACTCATCCAGACAGCAAGGGTGAAGGCACAGTAAAGATGGACACATGCACACTAAAGTATAAACACAGAGAAGCATGATGTGGGGATAAAAGGAGGCAAAGAAAGACATGTGGAAGCAGCTACGTTGTGTTTGGCAATCTGACACAGGCTTTGGAGCCTCGCTGGCTTTTTGATATTACATTGTTTGCTTCAGAGCCAGACAAAGGGGATTGCTACAAGTTTGGAGGCTTTGGATGTTCCAGTTGTCTGAATTTCCAGATAAGCTAGTCTGCGGCACACAATGAAGGTTCTTTTATTCATGTGCAGTTTAATTTCACACTCTCTTACATTACGTTAAGTCCGAGAGGCAGAGTATCTCATCCCATTTTACACTTAGGGAGAGCGAAATATGCCCCCAAACAGCTTGTTTTTTTTTACCCTTATCTCCCTGCTTATTTACTCTTAGTCTTCTTGGACTTTGAAAATAAATACAAATCAAGCTGGGCTTTATCTCCAGTAAAATGTTTAGGTAAAAAGAGAGAGATTGCGGTTTGAAACCCAGTGCTTTGGAGAAAGTTTGGATTGGGTGCATAAACTTGAGTTAGTGTTGAAATTGAAATTAACCACTGCAGAGCAACTTAGAGCCACAAAGGGCTTTGCTCTCATGTGGATTAAAAATTAAAGAGATCATCTCTCTTACTCTCTCATGCACACATTCAGGCATTCAACGATAAGCATGCTCTGATACTGTGAGGGACTAAAGCTGCCATCATCAATTCATCAATCCATATTTTCAACTCTGAAACTAAAACTGCCGACATGCAGCAGCACCACATCTGTCAGAGGGAAACCTTTTCAATCACTCTCTTTACTTTTTGTCCGTATGTGTCACCTGTCTCTGGCTCTCAGAGCCATTCTATGCATCCATTGCAAAGCTTTCATTCTACACTGATTTAGGATTAAATATATTCTACCTCTTGATTCTGCAGTTTGATGTTGCTTGACTGGTTTTACTGTGAATCCTACGAGATGAGACTTCTGCATCAGTTCAAGAGAAAAGTGGGTCGGAGTGGGTCTCAACAACTACAAATGAGTCATTTGTTTGTGCTACGAAGTAACAAAAATACTGTGATTTACCAGTCTTAGGCCCTGATTAACTAAGATACCAAATAGTGAACGTAAAATTGCAAATAAATTGCGCCTGTTGTGTTTGCATGATTTGCAGATGACCTACTAAGATTGTTTGCACAATTGATAACGGGTGCAAACTGCTGTATTTAAATGAGGATTTAGCGTGCGTAATTGATTCGCTGTGTACAAGTAGAGCAAGAAAGTTGCAAACAGAAAAGAAATGGAGTTCGAAATATTAGTGAAAGAAGCAAATAGAATATGGCAAAGACATCTTAATGTGACCGGAAGGACTGCAATGGGAGGGTATTTGACAAAAAGTAAAACCAGTTGGTAAAACAAGAAGAACACCAGATGAGGTTAACAAAAGATAGCAAGATATTAGATGGGGAAAAAAAAGAAAAACTCATAATAAAACCTCTGTAAATAAGACAGGTGGGCACGACAGGAGATTCCTTCGACTAATATTAAGCATCAGGTGCAGAGCACTTTCTGCGAGGAGCAGATAGCCTAACTGGACACGCTAGAGCTGGTTGTAGAACAAGGTATGTGTGCGAACTGAAACTTGTTCCGTTAATGACATCATAGTAGTTATGGACATAACAAATATAAACGCTCCTCCTTTTGACAACGTTTGTCTAAACAACAGTTGTGATTTTAATATTCAAACAAATCATCTGTTTTTATGTAAAGATTATGTTTCGGAAGTTCAGTCATCGCCACCCACCGCTCATGAGAAAATATTCTGAATCAGGCTGATGCTCATCCAGCTGCAGCTGCTTATGCGCCTATATGAGCTAGTTTACTCCTGCCTTGCAGAAGCACTAAATATAGATGCAAAAACAGCTAGCGCATCAGTTCCACGTTTAGTAAATCACGTTGCGCATGCAAAGCTGATTTATTTGCATCCACTCCTCCCAGTATTTTGTGCGTTCTGGCAGAATCGCTAAAATTGCATATTCATTCAAGGCAAAAGTGCAAAATGGGTTGCTGCACTATTTTGACAGTTTACGGGAGCATTCCTCTTTGCGCCAGCTTAGTTAATCAGCTGCTGCATGTTTTTGCACCTGTTATCAAGTTTGCACATGTTTTAAGAGGCGCAAACCTTTGATAAATCAGGGCCTTAATGTTTAAAGATAGCCAATCAAGGCCACATGTATAGAAATGGACATCATAACATTACAAATCAAGACACATAAACTGTATTGTAAACATGTTCAACCCTAGTTTTTGTCATTCTGTCTGTATGTCAGCTCCTTTCTTGTAAATGAAACTAAGTTGCATTGCACCTGGACAACTCTTCTCTTTAACTCAGCAATATTACCTGATAAAGATTCCATCCATTGGTTATATGCACTTCTTCCAATGCAGGGTCTTGGGAGTCTGTTCCAGCAGCCAACAGGCAAGAAGCAGGGTACACCCTGAACAGGTTGCCAGTCCATCACAGAAATACAAATAACCACACACACTCACACTTACGGACAATTTAGAATTATCAATTAACCTAACACACATGGTTTTGGACTGTCAGGAGGAAGCCAGAGTACCCAGAGAGACCCCACACATGTACAGGGAGAACATGCAAACAGCTGAGGTTTGAACCAAGAACCTTCTTGCTGTGAAGCTACGGCACTAACCACTAGCCCCTGAAAAGATTTTAAAATGTTCAATGTCAAAACTGACTGTGATTTTACAAACTACGTCTCTTTCAATGTCCATGAATACACAGTATTGTGTATTCCATAGTTGATATGACTAAAAACGTTAAAACATGAAACCTGCCCACTTGTAATATTGGAAAAGTCTTTTGATGAGTATTTTGATGAGATCTGTTTCCTTGATGGTTCATTATGTGGTGAAAAAAATGTAGGCACGACGCCAAACTCTAGAAGTTTTGCAG
This sequence comes from Leptatherina wallacei, assembly GCA_028567055.1. Taxonomy (NCBI): domain Eukaryota; kingdom Metazoa; phylum Chordata; class Actinopteri; order Atheriniformes; family Atherinidae; genus Leptatherina; species Leptatherina wallacei. The sequence goes on from JAOXYM010000001.1 coordinate 35,575,270, forward strand.
CTACAACTCACACATCTGTTAACATGGAAGTTGAAAATAAAAATCCTCATGTTTTGCATGTAATGCTCTGCTGTGAAGCCGCATCATGAGTGTTGCATGCATACCTTCAGGAGTAGCTTCCTCGAGGATCATTTGACCCCAGGACACCGGGTATTAAACTACCAATCATGACCATAACTACATGTTACATGTGTTCAACTTTTTGTCTTTATCATTTTGTGGCCACTGTTAAGAATAAACATGCATGCATCAATGAAATAGATGTGAGTGATTATCTTCTTTTAAATGAGTTATTCTCCTATAGGCCTAGTAAAGCACTGATCTGTGGGAGTTTGGTTATATTTTGCATCCAAGTATCCTTGTACACTCTGTGTTGGGGCATGGTCCTGCTGAGAGGAACAATAATATATGTGGCAGCACTGACGCCTGCGCCATTAGTGTCTTGAGATTTTTGGCACCTTAAAGTTGAATAAAATTACTCTATATCACCGATTCAAACCTTATTTAAACTTCTTCACTCCAACCCAAACCCTAATCTAGAAATTATGACAGAATAACAATAAAGTATTTTGATTGTGCAACACCCGTGGGAAAACTATAAGAAATGACAGAGGCTGTAAGGGCATTGAACACCCTTCACTAGTGTCTTGCTATTATGGTAGAGACCAGAGTTTCCATCTTTATCACAGTCTTGCAATTATTTGCCTGAGCAACAACGTATCCCTAACCTTAATGCCTTTTTGTGGACAGCTACTGTTAAGGAATACAATTAAAATATGTTGGCACCAACTGAAAAACACTGTTAATTCACATTATCCAGAATCCTGCACTATTTTCACCTCAACTTTTTTTATTAAATTTTTTATCAAAGATTTTAAAGTCTATGTGATACATATTTCCTGTATTAAAAACTGTCACTGCTGTCTTGACCCTATATGGCTTCAATGCCTAAAAGGCTTTAATACTGGGGGTGGGCTGGGGTGGGGGGCGGAAAAAAGTGAGGGGAAAGGGTCTTGTTTTCATTAGTGTGGCATTATCTAAGCCTGTTAATTAACCCCCTAAGGCCTTTCGTATGGAGATCAGAGGAAATGGGAGTGAGGAAGTGGAGAGGAGGGCAGCAAGAGAGGATTCAGTGGGTGGAGGTGTGTGTGTGTGTGTGTGTGTCTGTGTGTGTCTGTGTGTGTGTGTGTGTCTCACACTGCAACAAAAATCATGCCACACATGTACTTCTTCATTGGACTGCCCACTCTTCACCCAACCCTAAAGCAATTATTTTACTCATACGCATAAACACATGTTCTCTGTTTCTGTTTCTCTCTCACACACAAACACACACACACACGCACACACACACGCACACGCACACACACTATAACACATTGCACTTATTCTACCATGTTAGAATGTACACAGTTTGTTTATCTGATGGTTTTAGTGACTGGCAATATAATATCATAGTTTATATCAAGTTATTTGCACTTTTAAAGCGTGAGAAAATTACATTTGAATTCTGTTATAATATTGAAACATTAGAAGTTCCATCTGGAAAATATTCATTTTTTAAAGTATGGCCATAAGTGACAAAAAGTCTAGGAGAGAGAGAGAGAGAGAGAGAGAGAGAGAGAGACTACTGTTGAACAAAAGATGCACTCAAACTAATTTGTGGCAATAAGCGAAAAAAGCAGTTTAGCTCTCGGAAAACTCTTGTCTGTTCTTGTGAGAAGAGCTATCTTAAGACTGCAACAGATGGCAAGTCTTGGCATCAAACTGCATTTAAGGATGGCTGCCTCTGGTTGGATGCCAGCTCATTGTTAGGTTTCCATGTGTCCCTGGATATTCTGTGCCTTGAACAATGTGCATATGTTGTTTAGTATTTTCTTAATGTGTAACTTAAAGATGGACCTATTGTCTTTGGTCTAAAAAATGATCACCACAAGGGGGCAGAGTTTGATCAAAGTGTATGCTACCGTTTCTGTTAAGGAATCATTATTCTCTTTATTTCTGATTCTGGTTTTTTTTTCCTCTTGCTTCGCCCTTTGGATTCATTTTGTTTTCATTCAATTTTGTTGCCTGTCAATTGTCACCTTTAAAAAATCAGAATGACCAAATAATAGAATCAACAGGCTGGGATTTCTCTTCTTTTTCTATTAGCATTAAGAAAGACTAAACTTTACACTGACACTATGATGACTCGTGTCATGATGTCTTTATACCTGTGAGGCAGGACGAAGGAGGGGCCGGGCGCATGACTCTCAACCTCCCAGGTGAGAGTCATGCGCGCTGACCAGTCAGCCAACCCTGTGGCCAAGAAGCCAGGGCACATGATCGAGTCATAGTGACAGGACCTCACTGTCACACCTACATAGTACATAAACTTTTTTTTTGATAGCATTGTAAGTTTTACTTCTTTCTACAATTCTGTTGATATTTGTTTGGGTAGATGACATGAAACAATTTCATTTAGTGCTGAACATGCTGGCTTTTGAAACATACTTGAAACAAACTACGTTGTTGAAATTAGTTTTACTTTCTTTTAGATAAAAGAAATAAAACCATCGTGGAATTTTTTTGTAATTTGTATCTGTGCAAGTCTGTATATGCAAATCATGCTGCAGTTAAGGAGAGTACTTGCAGGGCTTAACAAGGTGTTGCACCGGCTGTTTGGCAGAAAATAATGGAAAAGATTAGATAAATCGATCATAGTGTAACAAAAAATGATGGTTGTTTTCAGTCAGTTGTATCTAAAATCTGGAGCAAGTAAACAAAATGGGAAAGTTGTAAAAGGGACACAAGCAGGTCAAAACAAGGGAGATGTCAAAGCGGGACAAAATAATTTAAGCAATATGCCACAGAAATGTTTTTATTTCTCTTTATCTAATCTTCCTTTATCTTTTGTTTTTAATTGTAGATTATGCTCTGCTGTGTTATGGGGTTTTAATGTCTCTGTAAAGCACTTTGAATCACCCTGTTGTTGAACTGTGCGAAACCTGCCTTGCCTAGAAACAGAAAATGCACAACAAAATAAATAGGCAAGTTTCTTTGTATAGCACATTTCATGTACATGACAGTTCAAGGTGCTTTACATACAAACATTAGAAACAATACAGCAGTTTGCAGAAAGCATGAAGAAGAATTAAAAACAAAAATGAAATGACAAAATAAACAACAAAAGAAAGAAACCCTCAGAGAAAATAGGATATAACACTTGTTATTATAAAAGGCTACAAATAGAATATAAATGGGTAGAAAAAGTCAGAGTCAGTGTTTGTGACCAAACTGGAAGGAAACAATTATAGTATTAATGTACAAAAAAGCCAAATGTAAACCACCACTCACAGCCAAACAGAAGAAAACAAAGTCACAGTGGGCAAAAGAGAAGCGTTCGAGGGCAGGATTGGCTGCATGAATGTAACACTGCAACCGAGATATATATATATAACTTCACACTTCCATTTTTCCTTCTACTTTATCATTAAAGAAACACGAAAGAAAATGAATGAATATCCTTCAATTGTGGGGAGAAGAGAATATGTTCCGTAAACGGCCTGATCTACTGAGGACAAACCGATACAATAACCATATCAACTTGTAAATGAGCATATTATGACATATTTAAGCCATAAGGATCGTTTTCTGTAATTATGTATTCATAAACCTTTTCTTTTAATGTGTTTTCTTGAAAACACTCACAGATTTTCTTGTGACGGATATAAATAAAATAAATACAGGTTTTAAAAAAATGTCTTCTGATTACAACTTTGACATCAAGTTCAACTGGTGTGAACGGATGAGGACAGAATAAGAGTCAGACAGAGAGTCATTAGAACATAGAAGGTGTGAGCAAGTGAACCATCTGTGCATGAACCTGCATCCATACTGCAGGATGAACACTACCCACAAGAATACAGACACAAGGATACTAAACTAAACTAAACATTTTTAGCTGGGCTGAGACACAAGATGTAGCTGTCTGCTAATAGTACTGGATAAGTTTAGGCTCAGTGCTAAACTCAGACCCACAGATCTGATCATTAATATTTCCGATGGAGCGGCTGAAAATCAGGCCTCTGGAAACCTGCAGTAAACCCAGCTCACATGGTCTGGGATGTGCTGAAGAAAAACAATCTGTTCATTTCTGTGTATCTAACTCATTCAGGATTGTTAGGAAAGCATTCCAGGCGATGCTGTCCAATCACATGAAGAGCAAACACATATTATATTTAAACCTGATCTAAATCCTAAAAGAGAGGAAATATATTTACGTGTGTTTGAACCTGAAAGTTGAGCAGAAACACTTTCATCAAACAGTCCAGACAAGCTGTCTTATGACCTTCTTACTGTTTTTAAAGTGTCTTTACAGATGAATATTTGTGATTTTGTTGTATATATTTATATATACACCATTAAACCCACTGCAACACAACCCCTCCATAAATAAATACATTTACATTTCTTCAAACCCTCAAACAACCTGAAGGGAGTTGATCCTTCTCCACATTTCCTCTGATGAATTTAAGGCATTTCCCACAGCGAGCTGGATTGTTCATAGAAAATTGGCCTGAAGTTTGGGGAATAACGATTTGGTCTGTTTCCTAGCTTAACTAGAGAAAACCAACACGCAAATAACACCAAGGGAGGCACTTAAGGAGAGGAGAGGAACTGGGGGGAGGGGGGTTTGGAAGGGAAGGAGCTCTTTCAGCATCAAAGCCAGCTAAAACGTCTCCACCAGGGACCAGGTCCCATGTTAAACACAGAAGTAGATTATTAATTGCTGCACCAGTAGGACCTGTTAATAAGAACCCAAAATAGCAACTCCTTTCTTTCTGTCTTTATCCTCATTCTGCTTTTACGTTTTATTCCCCCTTTGGATTCCACTGCTGTTCTTTTTAATCTTGTGCTCAGCTCGTTTCCTTAATCCATTCACTCACACTGAAACCTACACTTATTCACTGGTTCTCTCTCACCTTTTCTTTAAGGTTAGGGTTACTGTTGGACTTGTTGGTAGTGTTTGTATGCCAAAGTGGGGGTGGCTTCTACATGGGATGCCTGCAGAATTAGTCACAAGCCAGACAGGACAGACATGACACCTCCCCCTTCAGATTCTATTAGTCCGGGATGCTGTCAAAAACGACACGCGGATTCAGTTTTTACAAATTTAGGCAAATAGCTCTGCCGCATAACAACGGCTCTATTTCAACTTGCTATAATGCATTCTTAGTATGATCATTCATCCCAGCTGCTGGCCCATGTTAGAGGTGAATACTCAAATAAGATTTGCACACAAGCATTGGTGATCTAACAGTCCCTTTATACCTCCGTTGCATAAATACAGAGGACCTAGATGCTTATTCGGCTGCTGATGTGTACTTCCGCCATACATCTGAACTTTAGATGCTCTGATTCATTTCATCTTTATGCAATTTTCTGTTTGTTATGATGGTAAGAATTTGGATACTATTGACTCTGTTGAATTAAATACATTTTTTTCTGGTCGCATCTAGAATACCTAGAAACTAGCCACAGCTTGCGTTATTTCAGATCTGCTAACGTTACTGTGATTTCCTTCAAATTTGCAGAATTGTGTACCATCTGGTTGCTTGATCATTTATTTATAGGCCAGTTAAAGTTTTTAAAACAGGAGAACACTCATCTGAACAGCATGAGGCACAAACAAAAAGCCAACTTCGGCAGATGTCACACAGATCTTGTCACAAACATTGTTTGTCTCAACTATTGTATTTTCAAGGAACTGATTTGGACCCAGTATTGAATTTTTTATAGATCAGTGCTACCCCACAGTGGTCATGCATGCATGGGAAATATCAACTCACTCTGGATCATGACAATCTTTACATGATCATGTTCTCTCTTTTGTTTCAGTCATGTTTTCTGTCTTTCAAAAACTGCGTCCAGTCATTCTTCACTCTGCTGTTGACCTGTCGTATACACATGATGGATGTCCATTTGTATGTGTGTGCATGTGCATTCTGTCATTTTTATTTCTCTGCAATAAAGAGATGGAAAGAAAAGGGAAAAAGCACAGAGGGCAGTGAGGCTTGATAGATACATCGGCCACCTGCTTCTCACTCACATTCTGACACAAAGAGCATCAGCTGCTCTGCTGCATTAATCATCATGAACTTCCTTTGACCTCAGCAAGCAGCGATTACAGCTACAAGTAAGGGAAACTGTTTGGAAACACGTTAACAGGCAGAGATCTTATATAAATAAGAAAGAAGTGCTTGGACCTAATAGCAGCTGGAGAAAGTGGGTGTTTAAACAGCATTCTTAAGTTACCACTGAGCTGAATGTAGTCTGCCTGTCTTCCAGTGGGGGCTGGAATAGACTTCAGCCCCTCTGCAACCCTGCACAGGATGCGATAGTTGGGGGGAAATAAGTGAATGATGTTACCATGCAAAGCACTGATGATCTGTGCTGTTGGTAAGTGGCCAACAACCAACACTGCAGGGTTAGAATGAGAAAGTTCAGCTCAGAATTACACTGTTGCCATCAATATAATGCAATAGTGCACGCTTTACAGAGAAAAGTAATGGATACTGTTTTTAATTTGTTAAAGGAGCAGAATAGTAGAATTAGTGGCATCTAGTGGCCAAAGGGCAGATTGCAATCAATTGATTCTGCACCACATCAGCACCACATCAGCCTCCACTTCCAAGCAGCATTGAACTAAAAGATAATAGTTGGAAAACAAGTGCACAGATTAAGAGGGGATCAATAGTTTTTGTGTAGGAGGCAAGTTATTTGTATCACCTTTTCATTGACTTTAGGTAATGACATTACTTAGGCTGACAAAAAGATCATGGTCCCCCATGGTTTAAAGTTAGTAAAGACTCCTTTGCCAAGCATCCGGAAATGATAAATAGGACTTTGTAATGGAAAGGAGAGACCAGCTGAAGTTCATAAACTTTGTTTCAGATTATTGGGGCAGCCAAAAAAAAAAACCTGATAATAAGATGATTGTTGAACATTTTACTGCAATTCACCAAAGTTCTGATTTCCATCAAGCTGTGATTCATGCTTAACTTTGAGTTCCTTCATCACACGTATGCATGATGTTATAATTTATTATTTTCACTTTTGCAATATTTAACACTCAAGAACAACTGTTTTGTACAATTTTAAATTGATGATTGAAGACTGGAAAATGCATCAGGCACCAAAGTGACAATTAACTTAAGAAAAAAGATTGTCCAGGACTTTTTTGTTGATTAATATAAATTCATAGAAAACTTGTTTGATAGAGACATCTTTCAGTTACATTACAGGATTATCATTAGCTACACTTTAACTCTACACAACATAAAACAATGTAAATAATAATATATATACAGACTTTTGACCATGTTTAATGTGCACTTGTACTGAAAATACACCCACATATGTATATATGTACGTGTAGGAGATAGATTAAAGCAGGCTCAGACCCTCTGCCTTACCCCATCTAATGGCACATTACAATCTAAAGACATGCATAAGTGACATTTTACTGTTATGATTAAAAATGTAATGACTATCCAATACAAAGGGAGGTCATGTGGCTAAGGAGAAGGTGTGGAAGTTAAAAAATGGAATTAAATCAAGGAAACAACTGAATAAGTCTTAATCAGATAAATGGGAGTACTTATATAAACCTTAAAAAACACAAACAATTTTTTAATGACATGTTATGTTATGATAGAGCTGTTATTTGTTGAAAACAAAGGTGCAAAATTCTGCTGAAATGAAAAAAATGTATTAGAAAACATATAAAAAAGTAATAAAGAATGCAAGGATATAATGGTCTCAGAGATAATTTGATTCATTTGACTTCATTAAGCTGATGTTCCTTATAGACTCTGACAAAAGGAAGGAGGGAACCAGGAAGCCCTCACATTAAACGCACACGTTTGCTCATGTGTACATTAGTGGTAGGAAGCATAACGATTAATTAATGCTGCTAAAAGGAGAGAAATAAAAACTATAACTTTACCAACATATGACGTATGGATTGAGCATGAATGTTGGCATGCATGTATTTTTATCATGACAGGACACGAAAGACACGAAGGACAAAAACGAAAAAAAACCTCATTTTTTTCTGCTAATTTGTCAAGATCATCTTGTGTTTTGTGTGTGTACATGGAAAAAAGAAAACAAGATTTAAAACAACAATAACTCTCATGCAACTTTCAAACTTTTCTGAACTGGGTTTTATTTAATGGTCATGTTGGAAATAAAATCCTTTTTTTCATGGCGATCAGCTTGCAAACAAGATGAAAACTTGATCTGGTTTGGCTTTTTTCAGCTGTGACCCTGCATGCAGCATTATCTACTCAGGTTTAAATCCCCTTTACAACCAACCAGTAGAACTTTTGAAAAGCTCTCCTGATAGCTTTTATTTTCCTCCTTTTTCATAAGCTCTCCCCTCTTTCTCATCTCCCTCTGTCGTTTTTCCTCCTTCATCTTTCTCCTGTTCTTTTCTTGCCTTCTCTTATACAGAGGGAAGCCTATTTGTCCACTTTAAGTGAAATCACTCAATTCTTCCAGGAAGAGACTTTGGAGACCATTGCTAACCAAGAAGAGAGAGAAAGAAAGTATGTGTGTGTGAGAGAGAGAGTCCACCTTCCAAATAAGTTCCATTAATCATGGACCAGAGTCTAATGTAACTAATATTTTACAATTAGAGGAGACAAGATGGAGCTTGGGGCCATCTATCTCCCTTACACCACATGATCATCGATTCATAAGAGGAGAGGAAGAGGGAGGCCATTGCACACCAGCCCAGCATACAACACACACTCAGCAACACACACAAACTGACCCACATGAAGATAGCAACACACTCACATACATAAGCACAGATACTCAACGGTAAACAGAAGAAAACTTAAGAACGGGAGGGCAAGCCGTCACATTACCATTTGTTAACATACGTTCTGCAAAAGAATCCGGGCTGTAACTACAAATCCTTTCATTTATTGATCACTCGTTTAATTCTTCTTTTTAAAGATGTTAATAATTCACATATTCATACCCAAAAACACTTCAAAGGTGTTCTTACTTTGAGAAAGCAGCAGTTGTTTGATCCATAAAAAGCAAAATATTTATGATACAGAACAAAGAGCTCGCGTTATACACATGGAGTCCTTTCTTTGCAGGCTAACGTTAACACAGTTTATCCTCTGCACAGGCCTAAATGGTGGCGATGCAGAGGAATGAGAAACAAACTCTTAGATTTTTAGTTAATCACTGAAAATCAATGTTTTATCAATATGCTGTCTGCTAAATCAGATGATTGTATTCTAATTACAGTCTTGTTTTTTGCTGCATGTTAAAATAACACAAACTTAAAACGGGTCAGTTTGAGGCAGGTTGTCCACACACAAAGAAGAAGTCAAATTTATTTGAAGCTGAAACAAAATAGAAAGAAAGACAAAATCATTGAAGTCTGTGTTGATCTTTATTTAAAGCATGTGTTTCTCAGGCTATTTTGCAAGTAAATAAGAAATCAAGTGTTTCAACATTGTCTTTCAAAGGATGCACAAAAAGACATATAGATGTGGAAACAATGCATTTTAGTTTCTTAATCAATTTATTGATTGATTATAACTACGGTCACAAGAAATTCCCCCGAATACATTCATTGTTTCCTCCTGCAAGCATGCCTTCACCAACATGCCAGCACAGAACAGCACCAACACCTGGTCTGCTGTGACCTCTAGTGGACAAACCTGAGAACTGCACAGTCTTCAGCACTGTTAATGTAAAGCAAGGAAAGGAAATTAGAGGCAGCTGAATGAAAGCAGAAAGACGAGTTCATCTGGAGGTCACCATCTGCCCAGTGACCAACTGCAGAGCGTCATCTTAGACAATCATGCAACACGCCAGCACGCGCGCACAAATATGCTCACACACGTGACTGCTTTACATGCAGGAAAACAAGGAAATGGAGACGTACGACAAGGGGAAAGACACGACACGAGGAAGGAAGCCAAATGAAGGGGAATGAGAAGTGTTCATCGCACTGAAAGGGGCTGCAGCCAGTTTATTAAACAATAAACAGAAGCACACATGTACACACACACACACACACACATGATTACACAAAACAGGCCATAAGATGTGGGTGATCTAACAGGATTTGTGAATCCTTCATTTTTAATTATATGTATATGAATGACATAATCACACATGCATGTCCACACTGCTGCATTCATATTCACTCATCTATCTATCTATCTATCTATCTATCTATCTATCTATCTATCTATCTATCTATCTATCTATCTATCTATCTA